>JAQGCP010000873.1:0-14365 GCA_034699885.1 Acrobeloides thornei | reverse complement strand
TTCAAGACTTAGAAAAAAATTCGCGATTTCGAAAAATTGGCACAATAGCGAAATTCGCTAATTCTTTTTGTAATGAGGTATTGGCAACGTAAGAACACCTTTTATCACGTTTTCAGGTGTGACCCCATTTTTGGACACACTTTGGACCACCGTGCATAACGTGCAAAAAGTTCTGTCCGTTTAGCAACAGTTGGTTACATAGAAATCTCAAAAGTAAGATAATATTTGACATATTGTATGCTAAAACGGACAGAACTTTTTGCACTTTATGTCAGTATTTCGTGCCAACTTATGTTAGAATTTTTTGGGCATTAGGACTTTCTTCAACTTTTTGTTTCTCCAACCTACTTTCTAAACTTTTGTGATTATAATTTTTTCCCCATAGTTTACATCATTTGATTTTTGAATATACCCCGTTTTTCTATGCATTGAACACGATGGTGTCTTGGTCCCCCCATCTGTTTTTTCCCAAATTTTCGAAAAAGCATAAGGAGGGACCAAGGTAAAAAATTATTTGAAAAGGTTCCCTTTTATACTTTCCTCAAGGATTTCAATATATTTTCGCGAAAAACCATAAGAAGGTGTTTTTGTAATTTTTCGAAAAAATTATAAGGGTGTTTTTGGCCAAAATTTTGAAACAAAACACAAGGGGGGGGGACCAAGGTAATTTTTGGGACTTCCCCCCAACCAAAACCCACTTTGCGCCGCTGATCCCATGTCAGGATTCGTACATCCTTTGCCAGGACTTCTCCGCCTATTAAATTTAAAACTGTAAGTACGCAGTTTTAAATTTAATATCGGATCGTAATATTTAATGCGAAATTTTACTCCAAAACATTTTTTTATGTCCAAACTGGAGACTGGTAAAAAATATTCTTTTTTAGAGATTCCTTCGACTTGCGAATTATTCATTATTATTTCGAGATGGGAACTAAGCGGTATCATCGAAACGAGTTGTTGACTATTCGTGATTCGCTAGCGTCTGGCGTTCTGGAACAGGTGTTTTATAAATGTTTGGTCTTGCCCTCGAAGCACCCCATTCTCAGAACTGTGTTGAAAGATTCATCGTCACGAGGAATGAATTTAGGCAGAACTCGATTTGGAAGTGGAAGTATTCAACATGAAGATGAGGTGGGATAACATCTTTATGAAATTGTTAAGTGGATTTGGGGTAGTAGTTTAAAGGGGGTGAACATGTGTTTTGACCTATGCAAATTCGGAAGATCAATAAGAAAACGGCGTTTTCAACGTTTTTTTACTATCATCATAGAGTTTCCCATGCCAAAAATAGGTGGAATAGCTATTTTTAAGAAAAAATTTTCAAAAGGCTGATTATTTGTACTCGGGGTTTTTCGACATGGGGAATTCGAACCTGAAGGATTTTTTTATTTTGACCGCTGGAAAGGGTCGAAAATTCGATTTTTTACAAAAAAATAAAACCATATTGAACTGAAAAATTTAATATCAACTAATTTTTTTGTTCTTTTTTGTCAAAATTAAAAGTATTTGTGTATCTTTTAGAAACAAAGTGAGTTGAAACGCCAAGTTATGGAAGTACTTCACGGCGGCGTCGACAGCAGCCCAAACGTGCATCACGAAACTGGTACTACAAGCAAGAAGTTGTTCCCACTTGGTGGTTATTCTTTGTTAAGTGGTTGGCCAGCCACAGCATTAGAAAGCAGCGGACGTTTCTCGTTGGAAGAACGCATTCGTTTGGTGGATTTCTATCGCTCCGAGAAGGACATCGCCTCGTGTACATATCTTATGAAGCGAGAATTCGGACGCTTTTTTCGACCGGCGGATTTTTATACAGACGAGGTGAGCTGGCGCTTTTGGATGAAATAATAATTCCTTTTAAGAAATGTCGAGCTGAGCTTATCTCTATCATTCAAGAACCGCTTACAATGTTTAAAGAAGTACAATTACAGCCAAAACCTCAACCGAGTCCGGCATCGAATCTTTTAATGAGCGCATTATTAAATCATCTTCGAAATCAGGTATTCTACCAATTTTTTGTTGAAAAAAACCGAAAAAATTGAAAAAAAAAACCATTTTTTCAACTTACTGTTCCTCTGAAAAAGTTGAAAAAATCATTTTTTTTCAACTTTCTTATGAACTAATTTATAGAATGAGCCAATTCTTGAACAAATGCAAAACACTAAAGAAGAACCAGCTTCTGACAAACCACAAGAAACAACCTCAGCAACCGCAGAAGTCGGATTTAGCGCTCAACCGAAGGACGAAAAAAAGAAGCCGAATCTGAGGGAAGTTCATTTCATCGCTCATTCAAACCCGGAAAACGAAAATAGTAAGAATGGTGAAACGCAGAATGCGGGACTTCCGAAGTGGAATGTGCGTAGAAATCGTGGAATCACACGTTCGGTGAAGTGTTACAAATGTGGAAAGAGAGGCCATTTCGCTCGTGATTGTCCAGAATGCAGGAAAGACTTCGGTATTCAGCTCATTGTGGAATAAAGCTTAGTATATATACCTTGTTTTAATTGTTACTATACGTATATATTTATATTTTGTTGAGGATTCAAGGATGACGTTTTGAGCATGTGAAATAAAGTTTAACTTTTTAACTCTAAAAAATATCGAGAAAGGTTAAGAAAGGCGAATTTTTCGATTTTTTCAAGAAAAAAAACGGATGAGCAAAAATTCGATTTTGAGTAGAAAGTTCAATTCTCCACTTTCCAGTTGTCAAAATAAAAAAATGGAACACTTTTTGGGATTTTTTAACAAATTTCAAAATCGGAAAAACATAAGGGGGACCCCTAAGGCAAAATTCCACATTTTTTTAGGAACGGAGGACGGTCGCCCCCTATGTTATACCACTGATTTTCAGCTTAAAAATCAGGGGTGTCATATTGGACTGATTTATCAGAAAAGTGCTGATTTTGAGGTGCCATATCTGAGAAATAAAAAATCGCTGATTTATCAGAAAAGTGCTGATTTTTGATAAAGCTGCTGATTTTTACGCGCTGGCAACATTTGATTAAAAAAACATAAATTGTCGAAAAATTTATTCAAAAAAAGTCCAAAATTTTCCATTTTTTCTACAAAAATTGTAATTTTCTGAGCATTTTCAGCTTAAAAACAAACTTTTATCAAAAAAATTTTCGCCTGCGGCGTTGGATTTTACTTTGACTAAAGTTTTTCACCAAAATTTTCCCATTTTTCAACAAAAAAAACCCCTGATTTGACATTTTTTAAAGCAAAAGTTCTTCATTTTCTGAGCATTTTCAGCATATAAACAAGCATTTTTCAACACAAAAATTCGTCTGCGGCGCTGGTTTTTGCATAGACTCAAGGATTTCAACAAAATTTTCGTCGCAAATCGAAAATTTCTGAGCGTTTTCCGCTTAAAAATGAGTGTTTTTCAGCAAAAAAATTTTCGCGCCGAAAGGCGCGAAAAATGGGGGATTAAACTGTTTTTGAAATTTTTTTAAAAACTCGAAAAAATTGCCTTGGTCCCCCCTTATGTTTTTGCCCAAATTTTTGAAAATTTTTCGAAAAAAACATAAGGGGGAACCAAGGTAAAAAAATGTTTAATTTTGTGTGCTTATAAGATTTTCATTGATTACCCATATTTTGTGATTTTTGCTGCAAAATCTGATTTTTGAAGTCAGATTTGCTGATTTTGGAAAAAAGTATATGGCACCCCTGATTAAATTTCTATGATCTAATTTTAAGATGGTTTACCATGGTAAAGTCACATGTGCACTACATTTTGGATGACAATGTGATGCGTAAACATGAGCAATTGCAAATAGGAAAAATACTAGAATTTTTTTTGATTTAGACATTTAAGATCATCAAAAATAAGGTTCTTCGAGTCAGCCGAAACCGTATTTTATAGTGACAGCATTATCACAACAAACGATCTTGATGCCGAAAAAACAATTACTTTTTTGCCATAAAAAATAACATTACAACTCGCATCTTTTGTAGTTTCAATTCAATCCATTTTTAAATAATCAAAAAATTTATATATTCTATACAAAAATTATGACCAGATAAAAATGTACAATAAACATGAGATGATATATACTAACTGTTAGAACTTTTTTCTGGTTCTACCAAACTCCAGACGTATGATTTGACACTCGAATTTTCGGGCACTTCTGGAACAACCCATGAATCGTCTTCTGTTGAACTTAGGGAATAACGACAAAGGGGGCAGATCGAACTTCCAGATTTTCTCCAATTGTTTAAACAAATATCACAATATGCGTGTGTACATGGCAAAACAGTATTCGGTTCTCTTTCCAAGCAGACAACGCATTCGCCTTCATCTGTGCAGCTAAAATACCATTTATATGTATGAGCTGAAAATTTTTGTTTTGAAATTAACATACCTGTCTTCAAACATAGAAGTGGACATTAAGTCTTCCCGTGTCATAATTTTAACTGGATCTGGCGCTTCAGCAGTATCCAACAGTTGTATCAGAGAGCTACATAACCTTAAAAACTGAGATAGAGTAAATACTTTTAGCAGAATTCCTTGTTGTTTTCCATCATCTGCATTCTCTGTCTAAAAATTAATTGTTTATACAAAATGGCTTGAAAAGTATAAATATGCTGCTTGAAGTAGGCCTAACTGATCCAACCGGAATTGCTATTGGGTTGATCCAAAAGTTCTCGGATTTCACCTTTAACCTTTTTTATACTCTATTGATATAGTATAAAAAAGTGAAGTCCGAGAACTTTTGGATCAATCCTATAGTTTTCAAAATTCGAATTCTCCATTTTTAAATGTGGGAGCAATTTTTAATTTTTAAAAACTGTGATTTTCACTATTTTTGGGCTAAAAAATCGAAAATAAAATTTTTTCAATAATTTTATTGTAAAAAAAAACTGGTGATTATGGCATTCGATTGAGCTCGGGCGGTGAAAACGGATTTAAACTCGATTTTTGGTGCATTTTTGAAATGTGGGAGCAATCAAAAAACAACCTATATGGGACAGATTGTCAATACCTTTTTCAGGCAGCATATTCTAATCGTATGCTTCCATAGAAAAGTTTCATCGGTTCCTTTCTTTACAGCAAAACTAATATAACTTCCACTCTTTTTAAAATTTATACATCTAAAAATCCAACATCCAGTAAAATAAAATGCAGGCTTAAAACATTCTACCTGATATTAATTTCATTAATCAATTGAACAAATTCTTCCCAATTAATCGTGGATGCTTTGAAGAAAGAATTGTTGCTAATACGTTGACCCATAAATTTCGTAACCTAAAAGAGGTATATTTAGATTTTTAGATGTTCATGAGTCAGCATGTTTTTTACCGAATAAACAGAATAAATTTGTGCGTAATTACAAATATCAAACGCGATAAGAGAAACGATTTTCTTAATAAAAATGCTATAGTGCAAATTTTCGCTTTAGTATAAACTTTATTTCAAAACACAGTGAAGGGTCTTGTTGAACGGCAATTTGTAAAAGTACGACTGCGCCGAACGGGGCACCACACGGGTCGTCGAACACCCCAAACGGGTCCCAATTAGGCCTAAGACCTAAACCTAAGGCCTAAGCCTAAACCTAAGGCCTAAGCCTAAGCCTAAGCCTGAACCTAGGCTTAGGCCTAAGCCTAGGCCTTAGGTTTAGGTCTAGGCTTAGGCCTAATTGAGACCCGTTTGGGGTGTTCGGCGCCCCATGTGGTGCCCCGTACTTTTACAAATTACCTGTTGAACTACGGGCCACTTATTCGTTCTGAAAATTTTGAGTTCACTAATAGCATGGCTAAATCAAAAATTGCAAAAAACGTTGTAAAATTTTGTGCAGCGAAAATTGTCCTGAAAAAAATGAAACGAAAAATGGGCATAGACTCAAATGAAACGGAAGATTTGAAACGGTACGAATGAAACGATTTGCCTGAAACTAATTTACAAGATCAAAACAATTCGGGTTTGAATTTGCCTGAATATTGACACGAAAACCCTGAATTTGGTTTCGTTCCATTATGTCGTTTTATTCGTGCCGTTTCATTTGATCGTTTCATTCGTATCGTTCCACCCTCTTCGTTCCATATGCCATTTTTAGAGATTTTTATTTAGTTTCTTCGGAGAGATTGGAAAAGTGCATTTTTAGGGAAAAATTATATTTTCAAAAATTGAAAATTTTTTTTGATTTGCGGAAATTAGATTCCGAAAAAAAGTGAAGTGAAGTTCGTTCCTAGTGCCGTTTTTTGGCACTGTATCACACTTCAAGGCAAAGGGGTGGGTCGACCCACCTCCATGTCGCCGCTGGGGTTCAAATTTAGGCAAACATGTCGCTTTTGGTAAAAATATATAGCAAAAAACCAAAGGATTTTTGATGAATTTTTCAATTTGTTACGAATGTTGGAATTTTTCGATTTTCTACGAATTTTGCAATTTTTCGATTTTGACGAATTTTGCAGTTTTTTACGGCCAAAAAAGGTCGTCAAATGTGTCGCTTTTCGTTTTACCAGCCTACCCCCCTTGCCCATGTATGCACTGTATAAAAAAATTTACAAACGAATTCATAGAATTAATAAAAGAAAAATTCTATTATAAAGTTTTCGTTTCACTCAAAGTGTTCCATTGTCCATTTAAAGTGGCAAAAGGTTCTTTTCCGGCTGACCACGATGCATTCAAAAGGCATGTTCTAGAAATATTTCACTAGGTTTTTACGTTTTAGTTTTAAATATCTTTCCCGTATTTTTGGGGTTAAAAAATATAAGCCTGTACGAAATATGATTTATTTGTTGCTGTTATTCAACTAACCATTGGGTAAATGGCAGTATTTCATGAAGATAATGACGTAACTACGGGAAACGAAATAATTTATTTTGAAATAAAAAAAGATAGCCTTTTAAAATTGGTGTGAATAACCACCCCCTAAATCTTTATTTTTTTATTGACTTATTGTAATATTCAGCCAAAAAGATTCATTTTTTTACGATTTTTCTTCAGGGTGCGTTCAAGCAGAACAAAAAAGTTGTCGAAAAGTTGTCAAAAATGTTATCAAAAAAATTTTCAAGTAATTTTTTTGATTTTGACAACTTTTTGACATGCTTGAACGCACCCTCAAAGATAACCACGATTAATTTCCCTGCAAAACTTTACCGCTTTCTTTCAAAACCAAACTCCAGCAATTATCTCTTCCGGTAATGGAAACCTTTTTGTTGACCTCCGTATGATAGATAATCGCTGGTATTTTTGAGATTGTATGTGACAACCCGCGCACAAAATTATGCACCGAAAAGTGATGGTTTTCGGACATTGCTTGGAAAAAAGAAAGCCTTAACAAAAGGAATATTTTTTAATCTGTCTGGTAGGTGTATATGTTACGGGAAAATCTGTTTTTTCGAGAATATCTGATTTTCCCGGGAAACTCTGAACTGATCGATTTTTCCGGGAAAAAGGCTTAGCCTTAGACTCATGAATCGACTCAACCTTAGGCTAGGGTTTAGCCTTAGGCTAAGGCTAAGCCCTAGCCTTCGATTTTCGCTTAAATACAAAACATTCATTTTCTTGAATCAGGGAAGCGTTTTCGAGCTTCGGGAATGCGCGCAATCGATTCCTCACATAAAATTACCCCTAATAAAGTCATTTTTGAAAAAATTTCTGGTCGAAAAAACATGAAAAAATCGCCCAATTCCGGTTTTTTCGATACACCCTGTAAAACTTCATATAAAAAAGCACTGCTTATAAACATCTAATTTGAAAAACATATGTATATTTTTTTCTGTTAGCCAAATTGCGCGAAATTGTTTTCGACCATACACAACAGGGAGTCTCAAGCAAAATCTTTTCTAAAACACACTGAAACTCATGACATGGATATTGGAATTTGGGTCAATTGTTGACCGGCACACCGGTCGTAATTTACCCATTGAAATAAAGTGCGTGTTCTCTGTGTATGGACAGAGGGCAACAAGGAGCAAGACTTCAAACTATTTCACTATTCTTCTTTCATTGATTCCATCCATGCGCTTTTCAAATCCCTTTGCGCCAGCCTCTTTAACAGCGAACACAATAACACACAAATGGCATGCGCAATTCATCGCCGTTATTGCCTACCAATGAGATTGCCCACCTTTTCTCATTCGTGCGTGAACTTGGCCCTTCCGATCCATTTCGTATGGATTTTTTTTTCAAATTTTACTTTTTAATTGTGCTTTTCTTCAAGGTCTTATACCAACCGTTGTACCGTCCTGGGAACTATTGAATTTTGACCCGAAATTTTTTCTAAAAATGACCCCTACAGGGATAATTTTATGCGGGTAATCGATTCACGCATTCTCGAAGCGTGAAAACGCTTCCCTGATTCAGGGAAGGGAGTGGGTGTATTGAAGCGAAAATGAACTAAAATTCGAATTTTCGCTGGAAAACCGACTTTCTAGGGGTTTTTCTAGGTGAGGAATCGATAGAGCACATTTTCGAGGCATGAAAAATTTCCCTGACACTGATTTAAGCGATTTTCATCATGAAAACTTTTTAGTGAGTATACCCCTCATAGGGGTATATCTTCCAGTGTTCAAAATCAAAAAATTCCTTCAGATTCGAGTTCCTCATGCCGAAAAATAATTGCAAACTTCTCTGAACTTTTTGCTTTTCTTCAAGGTCTTATACCAACCGCTGCACCGTCCTGGGGGACTATTGCAAGAAATTGACCTTAACCAAAATCATCTTTTCGAAGTAAAAAAAAGATCTCGATAATCTGTATGAGTGAGTGATTCCGCCAGATTGTCGTGCCAGATTATCACATTTATGCGTGATCGACAAAAAGGCGTTCCATATAAGTCAGAAAAGGAATCTGCCGCTTTTTTCACTTTCCACAATCCAACCAAAATCGGAAAATGGACAATTTTTTTCTGCTCCCTTGTTTCTGTCTCCAACAAAGTTCGTCCTTGAAATTGTTGATTGATGGTTGAAAACGATACGATGTCCACTTTGAAAGTCAAAAGACGATCGAAAAAATTCCTTTTCGAGTGCAATCAAATAACACTTTGATTGTGGGCTCATAAAATAAATTTTCAGAGTTATTTGATCATGGTGTTTATTTCCATTTATTTTTATTTTACTTTTTTAAGGGTGAGGCTGCTCATCAGCTATTGTAAACAGCGGTTTACGACGTTAACTGTCGCATTACACGTATGTAGATTACGATGCATAGGTTACCAAGGGGGTACAGTACCCCCCTCACCACTCATCCTCGGACCTTCCACCTTTATAGTCATTCATCCATCCATCATGGGGGTTCATGTACCCCCCCCCCAAATTCATTCATCATATAAATTTTTGAAAAAATCGACCTTTTTTGGTCGACAACATATAGTCCCGAGGTAGCTTGTCCCCCTCCTTGTTCATGTATGCATGTACCCCCCCCCCTCCTAAAAGGCCATTCATCCATCCATCCTGAGGAACCGGTGTACTCCCCCTACTGGTGACCTATGGTGATAACGTTATCACATTAAGCCTATTATCACACTTACCCTCATTTATCACTTTGAACATCACTATGATCAAGATATTATAAAAGCTTACTTTAACATCTTGATGCGATACAATTTCATAGTCCACAATTGAAGCTCCAATACATAGCTTCAAATTAAATATATATATACATGGTGTCTCAAATGGACCGGATCCTCCACCCATCAAGCGTTTTCAAGCTTTCGGAATGCGCGCAATCGATTCCCCGCATAAAATTAGCTCTAATAGGGTCATTTTTGAAAAAAATATTGGGTCGAAAAAATATGAAAAAATCGCCCAGATTCCGGTTTTTTATACACCCTGCATATTAATTTTTTCAAAAAGTTCTCCAAATCGTCTGATTTTTTTGCACTAGAGGGTTTTCGACATGGGGAACTCGAATCTGAAAGAATCCACAGGAAAGGGTCGAATCGAAATCCGAGACAAAATAAGCAATACATATTACAGGGTGTATTATTAAAAAAACCGAAATTTGGGCGATTTTTTCATGTTTCTTCGATATGAAAATTTTTTTCAAAAATGACCCTACTAGGACTAATTTTATGCGGAGAATCAATTGCGCGCATTTCCGAAGCTTGAAAACGGTTCCCTGATCCTGAATAAGGGAAGTGGAATGTGTTATTGAAGCGAAAATCGAAAACTTTTAGATTTTCTTGAGGTAAATTTTACCCCCAGAAAATCTAAACATTTTCGATTATCGCTTCAATACACACTCCGATTCCCTGATTCAGGGTCAGGGAAGCGTTTTCAAGAGCTCGCTTTTACGGTAGCCTCCCGGTACTTTTTATGTATATGAGATAGTCTTACAATTTTAGGTGTATTTGAAGTCGGGTGTGTAGGTTTTGATATATTCGATTGGG
Source organism: Acrobeloides thornei (assembly GCA_034699885.1). Taxonomy (NCBI): domain Eukaryota; kingdom Metazoa; phylum Nematoda; class Chromadorea; order Rhabditida; family Cephalobidae; genus Acrobeloides; species Acrobeloides thornei. The sequence goes on along the minus strand of JAQGCP010000873.1, from coordinate 4,033 downwards.
TATGAGCAGGAGATTTATTGTACCTTAAAATTCGAGTTAGTTTAACGGACAACTCCACTCGGAAAAAAGTCGCAATTTTTTATATTCAGAAAGTTCATGAAAAGTGGAGCATTTTTCGTTTTTACGGTAAATTCTGAATCATTCCAAAAGTCATGTAAAAAATCCGGGAACTTTTGGATCAGCCCAATATTAACAAAAAATGGCAACTTTTTCCTGAGTGGAATAATCCTTTAATATAACGTTTTTCATGGCTAGCTTTACGAAAAATGTCGGCTACTTGGCGAAGTGGATAAGGAAGCAGCCCATCCGATCTGGCAAGTTAAGTAACGTTGGTCCCGCAGGTTCGACCCCACTATGGCGGAAATTTTGATATACAAAGAAACTTTCCTTACAAAGAATGGAGCAAAAATTTTTACTCCATTGTAAGAAAAGTTTTTTGTATATTGAAATTTTCGCCCTAGTGGGGTCAAACCTGCGGGCCCAACGTTGCTTAAATTGCCAGATCGGACGGGTGGCTTCCCTATCCACTTCGCCAAATAGCCGACATTTTTCGTAAAGCTAGCTATGAAAAACGATATACATTCAAAATAAGCTTTAATGAATTTTTTATTTTAAGAATGTAATACAAGAGGAACCCGTATAAAATTTTTAAACCCCTACGACATCGATGAGATCGGTTGAGGTGAATTTCGTCTCCGTTTTGCATATTCTTTTGCCAATTTTGCACCAATTCGAGCATTATTTTTCAGCAATTCGATATCTGAAAACAGATTGTTCGAAAAAAAAATTTGTTATGATAAAATTTTTACTAGTCTTTAGAGAAGCCGATTGTGTAAGTTCGTTTAATCGTTGCAACAAAAATGGCGTTACATCTTTTCCTTGTATTCGTTCATTTCTTAAAAATAGGAAAAAATTTTAATCCATGGAGCTAATACACAATTTTTGGCTAAAACTCAAATTTTTGGCTAAAAAATCGAATTTTTTCTCTCTAAAAATCGAATTTTTGAAGAGAAAAGGGAGCCACCCACGTTTTTCAGCTACAAATTCGATTTTTTGACAAAAATTTCGTTTTTAGACAAAATCGCATTTTTGCGACTTTTCGCTTCAATACACAGGCCTTCCCTGAATCAGGGAAATGTTTTTTCGTTTCGAAAATGTCAAATTCAGATTCCCGCCGCATGTTTTTACTCTTAAAGGACTCATTTCCAAAAAAAATTTTCGAAAATTTTTCACGTGGGTGGCCTCTTATTGTGTAGTAGCTCTAAATTCCCCAATTTTCACCTTGATTCTAATGTAGCTCTTTCAATTGCAGCTTCAATCATAGCGCCATCGGCAGCAAATTCATTTGGAATAGGGCATGCAATTAAATGTCCATTTTTTAATCCCAGTTGATCACTAGTATCTCAAAAGTAAAATTTTAAAAATTTTCTGTTAAAAATTGAGCAATTACCTAAAACCTCAGCTATCTTCTCTAGGGAATCATAAGCAAATGGTGCTTTGTAAGGCGATTCGGGTACGTAAAATCCGGGAAATCTGTCTGTTTTACCATATACCATAACATTTACTCCATGTGTTTCATAAAAAAACGGTGCCTGATATGATTTTTAAAAGAAAACTAACTAGAAATTCTAATGTTTTGGCAATGTCCAAAATGGATTTTACACCGGCGGAGACAACTGCTACGTTAGTCCTGCTAAGTTCGATCAGATCTGCGCTTATGTCAAACGCTAAAAAAGGACCCAAGGGTCAAAAATCAACAACAAAAATTTTTTAATGACATATTTAGGGGTAAACTTATGCGAAAAATCGATTGCGCGCATTCCCGAAGCGTGAAAACCTTTGAAAAATCGGCAAAAAATTATTTTAAAAAAAATTAAAATATGGTTAAAAATACGTATTTTGCAATTTTTAAGAAACAAATAAAAGTTTTTACGCTTCGGGGATGCACACAATCGATTTTGCGCATAAAATTACCCTTAAATATGTCATTTGTAACAAATTTTAGAAAAAATTTTTTCGATTTTTGACCCTGGGGTGACCCCCTTCCATGATCCACAATGCTCCAAAAAATTTTGAATTTTGGACCATGATAAGTGTCACACAAATAGTGAACTAGCTCCAAAAATTGGGAAATTTTTAAAAATTTACATTCTTCAGCATATCTATGCACACCACCAATTCCGCCAGTAGCAAATACTTTTATACCAGCTTTTTGAGCAATAAACATCGTTGAAGCTACGGTTGTCCCACCGATCTTGCCCTATTACATCTTTATTTCACAAAAATTTCAAAACCTAACCAACTTGAGCTAATATATTAGGAATATCACGAACAGAAGCCTTAACAGCACCACTATTTTTCTGAGCTATTAAAGACAATTGATTCTCATTCAGGCCAACGCAGATTTTACTATCTAGTAAACATATCGTAGCTGGTATACACTTCTCGGATCTAACAATTTCTTCCAGAGACTTGGCTAACCTTAAAGGACCAGTCCAGTGGGAAAAAAGTTGTTCCATTTTTGTTGATATTCGGAAAGTTCATGAAAATTTAAAAAAACAATTTTTCCGCAAAGAAATTCAAAAAAAGTTTGTCTATTACAACGAAAACATGTATACAAATTCAAAATTTCAAACGCAATTATCTCGAAAACTATGATTCAGAATTTACCGTAAACACAAAATGCTCCATTTTTTAATGAACTTTCCGAATATCAACAAAAATGGCAAATTTTTCTCACTGATTTTTTCTTTAAAATGAACTTTTAATACAGGGTGTTCCAAAAAACCGCATTTGGTCATTTTCTTCCAAAATGACTCATTAGGGGTATTTTTATGCGAGAAATCGATTGCGCGCATCAAAACCCCTTGAAAAAATCCTCTCAGATCATGAAATATCCAATTTTTAACTAGGAATTCCTACCAAAAAACTGAAAAATACGAAAATCTTATATTTCATGATCTGGAAGGCATTTTCAAGATTTTTCGATGCGCGCAATCGATTTCTCGCATAAAAATACCCTGAGTCATTTCGAAAAATCTTCGCCAAAAAATTATCAGATGGCGGTTTTTTGGAACACCTTGTAATTGCCAAAGAGCACTTACTCCAAGTTATGCGGAAATGGCATCCCATGTGTAATAACAGTGCTTTCTAATGCAACAACTGGATGATTCAGACTTAGGCCATGCTTGACTTCCTCGGATAGGATAAAACGCTCTTTGAAAAATGAGGAAAAACTTCTAACACCGAGTCGAAACATCCAGTAAGCTTTATGACCAAATCAACCAAGTGATAGTAAAATAAAGTCGAGGTATATAATACTTGAAGATACAAAAATTTTACAGGGTGTATCGAAAAAAAACGGAATTTGGGTGATTTTTTCATGTTTTTTCGACCCGAAAATTTTTTCAAAAATGATCCTATTAGGGATAATTTTATGCGGAGAATCGATTGCGCGCATTTCTGAAGCTTGAAAACGCTTCCCTGAACTGATCCAGGGAAATAAGAGTGTGTACTGAAGCGAAAGTTGAACGTGTACTAATTTCACTGAAGAATCAGGGAAGCGTTTTCAAGCTTCGGGAATGCGCGCAATCGATCCCCCGCATAAAATTAGCCCTAATAGGGTCATTTTTGAAAAAATTTCGGGTCGAAAAAACATGAAAAAATCGCCCAAATGCCGTTTTTCGATACACCCTGTAAATCAAGGCTCATTTTGAACAACTCACACAGATTCCCGTGATTATTTTAATTATTCTATATGTCATCGTGATACTTCTTCCGCTAGTTCATTATACACAGGATATGCATAATAAATGAAAGGATCAGTAGTCCACTTTTGGGAAATTAATGCCATGTGATAGAGCAGGAAATTTGGAGCGTTCTTTGCTTTTATGGCACTACTTGGAAATCTAACCGTAAAAAGTTATGAACGAAACAAAAAAAAATTTTCAAACGAGTTTGAACATTGAAACGAAGAGCTTGTGATCAATCAGATTGTTTATTGAAACGATTGAATAAATCATTATAAAATTCA
>JAQGCP010000872.1:0-14378 GCA_034699885.1 Acrobeloides thornei | reverse complement strand
TGCATAACTCGGTGAGTTCTATCAGAATATCCACCTAAATTTTCGTTCAGCGATGAAAAATTTTTTGTGACATGCCCTTCTTCTCAAAGCTCGATTCTATCGCGGAACCTGTTTTAAGGGTTAATGTAACGAATATTTAATTATTTTTATACCAAGTGAAGCATTAGAGCTATAGTTTGACACCACACATTGACTGAAGAGCAGACCGAATGTTATTCATTCTTGGGAAGAAATAAAACTTTAAAAATGAATATGCAAAAATTCCGATTTTCAAACTATAGCATGTATTTTTCTAACTAGAGCAGAATCAAAGACTGCTTTAAAAAATAACCTTAATATGTATAATTTATATATATATTATTGTTTCTTAGTGGACACATTATTAAGTTTATTTTTTTAGGCGAAATACTACTTCGTCCCATTTATCTATAGAATATCGTTAAGATCAAGTGTAGGAAGAGATCGACGATGCTTCATGTCATCCAGGAGAATCTTTAATTGCTCCGGGTATTTTTATCTCTGAGGCATATCAGGTAATTCACATTCAAAAAAGATTCTCGATTAAATATCTGTATTTGTAGAAATATCTTGTTCGTATGGATTTGAAAGAAATCGAAGGCGAAACGAATCCATTAGAAAGTCATATTCCAAAACGTCGTTTATCGCCGGTAATTGTTTAGAAAGTAATTTAAAATTAAATAAATCCAAAATTATAACATTCCATAAGTCCAAAAATGTGGCTTAATGGAATGCAAAATGTAATATTTCCATTTCTAAGTTGAGTGTATTTGTCTATTTTATACTCAGTTGCCCCAGATCCATCCAAAAGTATTTTGTTTGTTTAAATTTGATCAATATCTTAATAGCCCCTTCATTAAGTTAGCTCTTCCAGGATCTTTAACTTCTTCAATTTCTGGTGCTATTGCAGTTTAGGGGTCCAATCAACTAAAGTCAATTGGACTCCTAAAAGTTTATTGGACCCCTAAACTGCAATAGAACCCAAATTTTATTTTAGTATCATATTATTTATTGAAGCAGATTCTCTATCACAATGGCACAGTTTTTTTCTGTAAGTTGATTAAAATTATAACTCATTATGCTAATCTAGTTATTTAATTTAGCAACAAGCACGTTCGATTACTGGGTTGCGCAGTCAAATTGCCGGTATTATCGACGAGAAGTAAGTTTATTATAAAAAATAATCTTATCATCATTGTCTATTTAGTTTGGGTAAACTCACGCTTCAAACTTTTCAAGTCGTTTTAAATGCAACTATGGATGCGATTAATTAGATTGAGGCAATGCTGCACCAAAACATTGATAAAAAATAAATAAAAATTATTTAATTTTTTATCATTATTTAGTTCAAGTTCGAGATCATGCGCGATTAGGATTGCCTGTTTTGACAAATGTATGATTACGATTTATTTATCCTTTTAACGATCTATTTTAGAATCCACAAATTCGAAAAGTTCTGAAACGTTTGGAGAATTCGGTTCATGTCTTGTGTGTATTAGCAGACGCGATTGCAGGAGGACAAGGCCCAGCTGCCGCTCAAGAAGAAACGCAGGCCATTACGGATGGTGAAGAGGTTCTTGATCAAGTTTTGAACACTTTATTTATAACTTTCTCGCCGCCATCAAGCGGTGCTGGGACTCAGTGACGTAGGCAGAGGGGGCGCGGGCCCCCCATAACGAAAAAAATGAAAATTTTTCCTAATGGTCCCCTCTTATGTTTTTTTCTAAATTTTTCAAAAATCATAATGGTCCCCCATTATGATTTTTCACCAAAAATGACCAAAATTTTCTATTTTTCACCAAAAAGGTCCAAAATTTTCCATTTTTTCTACAAAAAATTGTAATTTTCTGAGCATTTTCAGCTTAAAAATAAGCATTTCTTAAAAAAATTTTCGCCTACGGCGCTATTTTTTTGCGTTAACTCAAAGATTTCAACAAAATTTTGTCGAAAATTTCTGAGCGTTTTCAGGTTAAAAAAGGTGTTTTCCAACAAAAAACAGGTGAGTTAAGATGATTTTAGAAATTTTTTTAAAACTCAAAAAAATTGCCTTGGCCCCCCCCCCCAGTGACGTACACAGAGGGGGTATGGCCCCCACCATAACGAAAAAAAGTGAAAATTTTTTCCTAATTGTTCCTCCTTATGTTTTCCCCAAATTTTTTTCAAAAATTCTAATGGTTTCCAATTATGATTTTTCACCAAAAATGACCAAAATTTCACTAAAAATTTAAATTTTTTCATCAAAAATTTCCATTTTCTGAGCGTTTTCAGCTGAAAAACAAGCATTTCTAAAAAATTTTTTGCCTATGGCGCTGGTTTTTGCTTTAAAAAATCATAAGGGTCCCCCTTATGTTTTTCCCCAAAAATTTGGAAAATTTTCGAAAAAAACATAAGGCGGGACCAAGGCAAAGTTTTGAAAATTTCCGGGTAGGGCCCCCCCCCCCATAAAAAATTTCTGGCTACGTCACTGCTGAGACTGAATGAAATTATTATTTGAAATAAGATCTTATTTTATTGTAAAACTATCGTTTATTGTTTCCAATAAAGAATTCATTGTAAGTTGTTATAATTATTATTTATTCTATATATTTTAAAGAAATTTTACATATTTTAATACCATTTAGAATTAGGATAATTGTCATAATTTGTTAATGGTTTAAGATTTTAAAATAAAGCATTACTTTGTTTAGTTGTTTTGCATGAATTCAACATTTTTGAAAAATCTAGCAATAAATTTATTAATAGAAGTAACTTGTTTCTGGCACAACTTTCTTATTTCATTTTTGAAAGTTTTCGGCAATTTATCAATCTCACTTTGGGGAAGAGTCTCAATTACTTTTTGTTTACAAATTTCTTCTAAGCTTTATACCATTTAATTATTAAAAAATTTTTGAATAAAAAAATTGCGGATTTTGGGCTAGATAAGTCATTTTCTGGCGCAGGTGGGTGGGGTGTATCGCTCCAACTTGAACTTTCTTTTCAAAAATTTTGTTCAACATTGGACTGGTCCTTAAAAAAAGTAATACATTTTTAATGGAGAGCGTCGCTCGGAGTCACCCCGAGCGCTCTGCTTCCGGTACGTTATTTGAAAATTCAATTTTTTTATATTCAATATATTTTTGGCGATTTGTGTCATTTGGAAAGAACTATTTTCACCCAGAGATTTAGAGATATGTTATAGTTGTATCGCGATTGAGACGACTGCATAGGGCTTCTGTTGCATATCCATGCGAAATAGTTTCTTGGTGATATTTCTTTAAGGATAACCTCCACAGCCAAATTTTCGAAAATTTTTCGCAAAAAAATTTTGTTCAAAATTATTTTTTTAAGGATCAGTCCAATTTTCTTGAACAAAAAATTTTTGTAGAAAAGACCCTTCTAGGGTAATTTTAATGCGAAAAAATCGATTGCGCGCACTCTCGAAGCTTGAAAATGCTTTCCTGACCTTCATCCGTGAAAAAATTTTGTTTTTAGCACAGTAAAATCTAAAAAATTATTCTTCTCGATGACCATATTTTCACGGATGAAGGTCAGAGAAGCATTTTCAAGCTTCGAGAGTGCGCGCAATCGATTTCTCGCATCAAAATTACCCTAGAAATGTCTTTCCTAACAAAATTTGCGAAAAAAATTTTTCGGAGATCTGGCTGTAAAAGTTACCCTCTTTAAGAAAAGTCGCGTAAGTTATATCGCCAAAAATTTGGGCAAAAACATACAAGTGCGCATTAGAAAAAATGCAGCATTCGACCGAATTATGTAGGAGGAGCTTCCTCCTTCTTTACACCATTTAAGGAATGCATTAGAGAATATTATTTGTGTTAGAATCTTGTTTACAAAAAAGCCATGACCATTATTTCAGAGTGTATAACAAAAAACCGGATTTGGGCGATTTTTTCGACCCGAATTTGTTTTTCAACAATGACCCTATTAGAGCTAATTTTATGCGAGGAATCGATTGCGCGCATTTCCATAGCTTGAAAACGTTTCCCTGACCCTGAATCAGGGAATCGGAATGTGTATATTGACGTGAAAATTGAAAATTTTTAGATTTTCAGGGTGTAAATTTATACGGGGAATCGATTGCGCGCATTCTCGAATAATACATCAATTTTTTTCATTCAGGGCTAGGTTTCAAGCTTCGGGAATGCGTGCAATCGATTCCCCGCATAAAATTAGCCCCAGAAAGTCATTTTCAGACAGAAAATCTAAAAATTTTCGATTTTTGCTTCAATACACACGCTTCGATTCCCTGATTCAGGATCAGGGAAACGTTTTCAAGCTTCGGGAATGCGCACAATCGATTTCCCGCATAAATTTACCCCTAATAGTCATTTTTGAAAAAAATTTCCAGTTAAAAAAAACATGAAAAAATCGCCCAGATTCCAGTTTTTTATACACCCTATAGTACATTTTAAGATTTTTGACCATGTAATGCCTTTGGTTATTGGACGGCGTAGGTCAAAATGCCGAGTTGGATACTTGGTGATAATTTTGATGTTCCTGACCATACTTATTTGGGAAGAAGTCAATTATGGGACTTTAGTCAACGTGTACAACAACTACTATAACCATGTAGTTTATTTGCCGATTACTAAGAATCGTCAAATAGAAACAAATCGTAAGTGCTCGGCTTGATTGTCGTACAGTCAAACCTCGACATAACGAGGCACCCCAAGGGAGGGGTCGTTATATCGAATTCAACAGGAGAGGGGGGGGGTGTTGTTATATCGAATTTTTTAAAGAAAAACATATTATATTCTTTATAACTGAAGTAAAAAGTGTCAGGTGGGATTTATAGTTGTCGTGTCGCGACAGTGCATTTTTGTGTCGTACGACGCGTACTACGACATGTCGTAAGACAACGTTTATAGTTCGGTCTTACGACGCGTCAAAACACATGATTTTTCTCAAAACATTTTTAAAAAAATTAGCTATCCAAAATGTGGTCGCTTGAAGAAATCCGATCGATTTTTGGTGAATTTTTCGAGCTTTGTCGAATTCGCGAATTGGGGGGGGGGGGTCGTTATCGAATTCAAGGGGGTGTCGCGACACCATGTCGTTATATTGAGGTTTGACTGTAATTTCAATACCTTCTAGGATATTCGATCGGTGTCATTGTCGTAATAGAAAATGAAGACAATCTTGGGCAATACGACATAGCTCTTAAAACTCTGCGTTGTTATTGTTTATATCAAGATTATCCATTGACTATTATATCATTGGAAAGGAATGCTTCTTATAAAGAATTATGCCCACAAAATGATGCAAGTTTTATGGACATCAGCATTTCATTATATTTTCAAACTTTTAGTTTATGTTCCGACGGCACTGTATTGTGGCTGAATTTTTAGAACGACACCAAAAATTTGATTGGGTATTATTTGTTGATGCTGATATGGGTGTTGTTAATCCATCCCATTTTATCGAAGAATATATTAATGAAAAAGTCGATTTGATTTTCTATGAACGAATTTTCAACTATGAAATCATGGCAGGAAGTTATTTGATGAGGTATTGAAGCTTTAGGGTGCGCGCTAGCAGTCGTGAAACGCATTTCACGACTATTTCACACTAGCCGTCCGGAATTCTTCCGGAAACTGGTTTGAATTTGCTTTAAAAAAATGTAAATTCAGGATTTTCGTGTCAATATTCAGGCAAATTCAAACCCATTTTCGGACGCCGTCTGGAAATGAGTCCAGATTTCCGGACGGCTATCATCCGAAAATCGTCGTGAAATGCGTTTCAAGGACCAGTCCGGTCGAAAAAAAAGTTGCCAATTGTTGTTGATATTCGGAAAGTTCATGAAAAATGGTGCATTTTTACCATAAAAAATGCTCCATTTTTTATGAACTTTCCGAATCTCAACAAAAATTGGCAACTTTTTTCCAATCTGACTATGCTTCTTTAAAGGAACTCTCCTTATTCCCGAGATTTTCTGAAATTCTGGGCTAATTATTTTTACAAGCTACCTCATAGCTTCCATGGTACTGATAATGGTGCTATTCACGTGAGGAACCATTTTTGTTTTTGTTCAAAAATAATATTTTTTAGAATGTTTTCCTAGAAAAATTTTGCGGCGATTGTTCAAAAATTGTAATCAATTGTCAAAGATTATGGAACACTTCCAGGTAATTCTGGAGGTTTTTGATATTCGCCATTGTTTTGTAGGAACTTTTACGATTTGGGTATATATGAAGCATGTGTGAGGAATATTCTTGGAGCTAGAAACTTTTTTGATAATCGCATTCTGTTATTACCGAAGATGCAATCCTGGGCTAGAGATGGATGGCTAACGAATTCGGAATGGGCTCTACAGGATTTTTTCCTGCATGGATGGCAAGAAAGGTAAAGAACAAGAATCATATTAAACACTGATAGTTTTTAGCAAGCTCAACAAGATCATGTTTGCTGGATGGAATTCACCGTTTGTACACCACGACATTGATATGGCAAAGTGCTCCACCAAGCTAGCCTTTCAAAACTGGCCTTACAAAGACAGTTTTATTCGGTCAAATGATGAAATACGAAAAAGATTGAATAGAATCTCAAAAAAAGTTCATAATTCTTATCTAGAATCTCTTAAGAGCTTGGATTTTTATTAGCAGTCCTGTATCCATGGCTTCCTAAGATCGTTGCTGATCGACCCCCTCCCAATCTAGAAAAATTTCGCCTTATTTTATAAGTATCTCACTTCAAGAGCTAGCTCTTTTCCAGTTTCTTTACGGTTATTTTTCTCTATAGCAACCAATCGGCTTCCGTTTATGCAAGTACTAGTTGATTTTACGTTACTCTCTGTTTATAATACCCAAACTTGTACCAATAATATAATCTCAAAATATTGATTCGAAATAAAATTTTATAATGATCGATATTCATAACGTATAACAAAGTCTAACAATAATGCAAAATAACAAAGAATTAACTACGAAAAAGATGTAGTATTGAAATCAGTAGACCCAAGCAATGATGACGAAGAATTGCTACCCATTTCGCTTTGAAGACGCTGCATTAAAGTTCCTAAATTATTAACATAAACCTGATAAAAAAATTGGGAACTACTTCGGCTCTTATACCCCTGATTGAAACTAAAATCGAAAATTTTTATTTTTCGAAATTTTCTCAAAAATGACATTATTAGGGGTAATTTTATGCGGGAAATACGTTGGCAATGTTATTTTTGTGTAAAAACGTTTCCATTTTTTTAGAAAATCGAATTTTCGAACAAAGAAAGTACATATTTCGAAAAAGCTAATATGCAAAAATTCAATTTTCTAAAAAATGAAGCGCGTTTTTACGCAAAAATAACATCGCCAACGTGTTTCCCGCATAAAATTACCCCGAATTTGAGAAAATTTCGAAAAATAATTAAAATTTTCGACTTTAGACGGTACTAGAGCTTTTAGCAACGTAAGGCGAGCTTTTGGCAACGCCAAAAGTTTAAAAGTGGCGTTGCCAAAAACTCTAGTAACCTTTAGACCACATTCAACGTGGTATAAGATCCGAAGTAGCTTCAAAAATTGAAACATACGTTGAACAGTCTCCCAAGTTTCGATATAGCGTTCCATACATCTTTGAAGGCATTGCTGTAAATATAACACAAAAATTTAGTTCTAATATAATCAGTTTCAATATACCTTTTCGCCACCCGTCAATGCAGTTCCAGGACTTGTGATACATTTTTGAAGGCATTTATCCGACGCTTCCTATAAAGCTCGACATCAGACCCTTATTTAACCCTTAGGTCGAGTTTCGGCAATCAAATTATTATAAATCCAAGCATACATATTCAGTAGAGGGAGGACACTTGCCCGGGAGGGTGGATGGGTGATTTTTTTCGTCTGCTTGGGTGAGTGGATGAAATTTTTTCAAAATTACCCTGGTCCTCCTTTATTTTTTCGAAGGTGGGTGATGGAAGGGGACAGTTCTCCCTGGATATGTACGAGTTTGACGAATTTTTCGATGCGCTTTTTTAAACCCGAATTTAAGGGCAATTGCTCCCCCTTCTGTCGTCGAAAAAATGAAAAATTTTCTAAATGGTCTCCTTATATATTGCCCAAAATTTTTTTCAAAAATCCTAAGGCACCCATTATAATTTTTCGCCAAAAATTTTCCATTTTTAACCAAAAATGACCAAAATTTGAAAATTTTCTTGCCAAAAAAACGCAAAAGTAGGGTTTTTTTTTGGCTCACCCTGTTGTTGTAAACTTACCGTAACAAGCGTTTGTAATTGAGCTATCATCGCTTGTTGCTTTAAACCAGTAATAACTTGATTCCGTTGATCTGGACTCAACGACTTCAGTTTTTCCATATCCAATAATTGATCCATTTTTGCAACTAAAAGCTTAATTATCATAACATGAAAAAAAGTACGATTTGCAATTCGAAAAATTAAAAAACAAGTTCCCGCAAAATGTGTGTAGAGGGTGAGCCAAAAAACCGTACTTTTGTGTATTTTTGGTGAAAAATTTTCAACATTTTTTTTCCAAAAATCACCTATAAGGGGTATTTTCATGCGGTAAAATCGATTGCACGCATCGAAAACCCTTGGAAATGCTTCCCGGACCGTGAAATATCAAATTGTCGTATTTTCAAGTATTATTGAAATTACTTTTTCCAACATTCAGTATTAATTCCGAAAATTGTATATTTCATAGTCTGGAATTCGTTTTCAAGATTTTTCAATGCGCGCAATCGATTTCTCGCATGAAAATACTCGTTATAGGTGATTTTTGAAAAAAAAATTTTGAAAAATTTTCGCCAAAAAATGCAAAAAGTACTCTATATTGAAATGAGCACTCAAATTTTGGAAAATTAAATTTTTCTGAATAATTACTCTCATAACGGCTAGATACAGGGGGAAGGGTGCAAAAGTCCTGACATAAGGTGGTAAAAGTCCTGGCATGATGCAACAAAAAAAATTTTATTATAGAGTGTACTAGATTCATCATTGGGCATTAGAAGCCGTGCATTTCATGATGGCGCTAGGACAATTGCAATTTGCATCGAAAACTGCTCAATTTACTGATACGAAACTGATCATCATGTCAGGATTTTTGCACCCTATGCCAGGACTTATACTACCTTATGTCAGGACTTTTGCACCCCCTGTATGCGTCGAAGTCGAGATTTTAATGCCAAAACTTAGATTTCGAGTCCCCAAATTTCGTCGAAATCATGATACTTTAAAGGGAGCGTGTGAATTCTGTCCGTATTGGGCAAACAAATTTTTGATTTTTTCGAACAACACGATTTTGATGTTATTTATGCATTTTGACGGCTCCTTTATGCTGAAATTTCGATTTTCTTTCGTTAAGAGTTTTCACTCTGTTTGTATACGATGTCGCCCCAAGAGGAAGTTCTACCCTATCAAGGGGTTTGAAGCAAGAACTATGCTTTAGCATTCAACGAAAACAGATTGGCGGAAATTCTTGGAGAAAGAACTGTCCAAAGATATTATGAGTGCTATTCTAAAGAAAGGGTGAAAAGTGAGTAAAATGTCAAAAAGATCCCGTCGCAGAACAAGGGCGCAAATTGTGGAAGAAACGATTGAGTGCAAGAGGAAGTATGAACTTGGACATCCCTTATCAGCGAAAGATCTAGATGATGAAATAGTTGATATTCTTACTGATCGACTTGATGAAGCGCTGTAAATTGAAACTGATTATGAAATATCTGATGATGATAGCGTGGAAGCATAAAATTATCAATAATTTGAGCATAAAATCTTATGAAGATGTCTTCTAAGTGCCGATTTCATCATAAAGGAACCGTTAAAATGCGCAAATAACATCAAAATCGTGTTTCTCGCATGAAAAAAACCCATAAAGGGTGAATTTCGTTCGAAAAAATCAAGAAATTTTTTTGACCCGATACGGACAGGATTCACACGCCCCCTTTAAGTAAAAATTCAGTACTTACATGATTGAAGATTTTAGAGTCAACTTGAAGTAAAATTACTTAAATTTAAGTAAATCTGATCGCCCTGACTAGTTGTACCAACTTCTAATAATCGTTATATTTTAAAAACTAGCTCGAAATCCTATATAACTCCATTGTGTAAATAAAATCACTCGCTTCACTCTGCTTTTCTCATTTCACAGCCACATATTCTTTTCTCTAGACATCGTATTTTTCTCAACTGCTGTCTTTTCAGGTCTAAATACTTTTTTCTGCTCTCTCGTTTGTTTTTCTAGTATTGATTATTAGATAGTATATGTGCGCATGGCTCGGCTGGTTGGTTGTCTAGTCGCTTTTTCGTCGAAATAGAGTAGCGAACAACGATTCTCTCCCAGACTTTGTTGATTGGACATTGCATTTTCGTTGCCTTGGTGAGGAATAGCATCTGGTTATCGGAGGTATCTGATTATCATAGTTTCTTTGCTTGAAAACAGACAGACTCTTTTTCCAGCGGCTATCATCGATGATGCGTTTTTCTTCAAAAAAAATTTTGCGTTTTAAAAGTTGCTAGCAACTTATCGCTTAATTCTTGTACCATTCCATACAAATAAGCGTGAAATAATTCATCTTTTTTATCAGTATTTGTTCGGTTACTTAACGGTTACTGGCACAAACAGTCATAACTCGATGGATTTAGATCAGGGATGCCAAGTGTTCGTATAACATTTACTTTTATTTTGAGAGGCTAAATCTTTTTAACAAATTTTATTAGAAAATCTTATTTTTTTATGAGAAAAATCTTATTTTTTTTATCTATTTTTTGTAAAAAATGTCCTTATTACCTTATTTTCATTCTTCCTGACTTGGCATCCCTGATTTAGATCCAAAATCTATGGCTTTCATTCTTATTTTTAGGTTCATTCTCATACTTTTACGAAAAATTATAAAAATGAAGTATCTATTTGATAATGGTTCACAAACGGTTAAAAGCCTTGTTGCTTTAATGCGATGTAATGCCGACAGTGATGGTTATAAAAAGGTTTTTTTTCTTCTTTGAAATAATTTTAATTTTTGTCAATTTTCAGTTGGATGATAAATGGACTGAGAAAGCTTTGAAGAACTTAGTCAAAGTTTTACGTAAAGGAAAGGCTTTAGAAGAGCTTGAAAGAGCTATCTCTAGTGAAGATCCTTCAACAAATTGTGTGCTTTATATAGTGTAAGTGAATTTCTTTGTTATATAATTAGAGGCCACCATATTATAAAAAACGGCCTTAAAAAACGAGGTACATGGTGGACTTTAAAAAACCGAAATCAACTTTTTGATCAACCCAATATATACTTTTTACCTACTCTTTTTTTGTTTTAGTCCATCTGAGGAACGAACTATGTATGGCGGACAAATGAAAAATTTCCCTCATGTTACTTATTGCAAGTTGTGGCGTTATCCTGACCTTTTAACACACCATCAACTCCGACCTCTACCACATTGTATGCATCCGTTTAACAAATCGCGTCGAATGGATCAAATTTGCATTAACCCATATCATTATGAAAAAATTGAAGCACCAAGTAATTTTTTATATTTAATTTAATTTTTGCAAATATTCAAGTTTTAGGATTACCACGTGTTTGGGTGCCAAGAAATAAATACGAATGCCCGAAAGATTTTTCCATTGTCAATGCCATGGATACCGATATGGTAATTTTAGTTAGAGTGGTGTTCAAAGTGATAATGATAAAAAAAGTGATAAGATAACGCATTTTGTATAACTCGTTATTTTTCTTCACTACCTCCTCGGGTTGAGAATGGGTAATTTTCGCGCCTGCTGCCTTTCTTAGATGTGTTCGCGATTTCTCTTTAGTTACAGTGAAAGTGTCACATGGTCCCCAACACAAGCACGTGATAACATTATCATCCCATGTGATAACATTATCACGTGCTTGTGTCATGGACCATGTGATAAGTGATAATGTTATCACATGGGGGTGATACCGTTATCACACTTACCCTCATTACTTTGAAAATCACTAATTTCAGTGGGGAATGAGGTTGTAACAACTTTTTTACAGCTTTGTCCAAATGGTGTTCCCAATATGACTATAAGTTATGAACAGTGTCTCCAATTTGAATTACAAGATGAATTACAAGAACAGTCGTCATCGTCTGGAATTGCGCTTTCTCCAACCACCTCGAATACGGCATCTCCAACAGGATATCTCAGTGAAGATTATGATATGGATATGAGCAGTCCTACTAGTGTAATCTCTATCGCGAGGAGTCCATGTAATTATTGATTTTTTGTTGTTGTTGCATAACCACGTTTGATTTTTAGTTGATGTCGTAAGTATCGAGTACCAAGAGCCCCCTTTCTGGTGTACCATTACATATTATGAGCTGAATCAACGTGTTGGAGAACCATTTCATGCATCAAAACCGTCCTTAATTATTGACGGCTATACATCTCCAACTGATGAAGAACGTTTTTGTCTAGGACAACTTTCGAATATCAATCGAAGCCCTGCTGTTATTGAAGCTCGTAAAAATATTGGTATCTTTTGCTTCCATTTTTCAATCATTTTTGTGTGTTTTTTAGGAAAAGGCGCAAGACTTTATTATATTGGTGGTGAAGTTTTCTGTGAAAGTTTGAGTGATTCAGCCATTTTTATCCAAAGTCCTAATAGTGCAAATCGTCACGGTTGGCATCCTGCTACAGTTTGTAAAGTTCCACCACGTATGTTGTAGAAATTAGTGTTAGATTTTTTACCAGGGCTCGGAATGAAAAAATTGAAAATGAGAAAAAAATGTAAAAAAAATCAAAAATCGGACCCAAAAATCAGATTTTCACTAGATTTAGTCACTTTTACAATGAAACTTGATTTAGATTGCAATTTAAAAATCTTCAACATGGCCGAATTTGCACAACTTCTCGCAGCCAGTGTCAAAGAAGGCTTCGAAGCAACATATTCTTTGACTCGAATGTGCACAATCCGCATGTCTTTTGTGAAAGGTTGGGGTTCAGAATATCGCCGTCAAAGTGTGACAAGTACACCCTGCTGGATAGAAGCACACTTGAATGGTCCGTTATTATGGCTAGACCGTGTGCTTTCGCAAATGGGTGCACCTCCAAATGTCTGCACAAGTTTCTCATAATTCCGCTTTTTTTCAACTTCCAAAATATGCTTGTCATTCGTATCCTATATTTTTTGTTTAGCTCGGCTAAAATATATATTTTCCTTTATTGTTTTTGCGTTGTAAGTATTATATGTAGTAATATATTTTTTATTCTCATTCAAATTCGTTCTCTACTTTCATCTATATCCGGTCAATAAAGTATAACTGTAAAACATTTAATAAAAATCTATATTTATAATTTATAACACAATACAAATGATTATGTCGCCCTTTAGATTGGAGGGTGGCGTAACAAAATTTTTGGGTTCGGCTAAGCCAAATTGTATCAAAATGGGAAATTTTGTGCCAAATTAGGCACTTAGACTTTGTAATATGGTTTTTCCATACAGGGAACATGAATCCGAGCGATTTGAGCCGTTCCGAATCGAATCTGAACAAGTTTTGGCGGAGAAAACACTTTGAAAAGGCAGGGGTACAAAATTGTGCAGATCCAAAAGGAATCGTCGGAAATATTTCTGACAGTGTTTATTTTCGACAGTTAGCGTTGGATAGCGAGGACCCTTAGAAAAGTTTGTTGAGCAGTGGTGCCAATTCTGCTGACGTTTTCAGAAAAGTACTGCTGTTGAGATGTCAAATCTGGCAAAATGCTGATTTTTCAATGTCAATTCTGATTGTTGAGATGCGAAATTTTGTCAAATTTATAATAAATTAGCAACGTTTTGCTGATTTTTGCTCCTAAAATCTTATTGTTGAAGTCAGATTTTCTGATTTTGAACAAATATTCTTGGTATCCCTGCCGTTGAGAAATGTCCTAGAGCCTTTGTTGGCAAATCTCCGTTGTCAACCGACCTACTACCGGAAAACACTGATCACATGATACTCTAAACAAATTTATTCTATATTTAAAATTCGCGGATTTGAAACGTTTTGCCAAATCTAAGCGACCTATGAAAAATTTTATAGAAAAAATATTTTTCCATTAAAAAACTAATTTATTGTTAAAAAAAATCAAAAAGATGTTTTTAAATATTTATCAGGGGTGAAAAAGTTAGGTGAATTTCAACAAAAGATAGAGAGGACTCAAGGTGAAAGTTACTGAGCGGCCTCTAAATCTCACGTGTTGCTCTGGAACTTTTCGGTCGTTTGACGTTTCGAAACTTGACATTTCGAAACGATTATGGTATTTAAAAAATCATCAAAGTTGGCCATAGGTGTATAAGGGGTGGTCGTTCAGAGCGGTTGCGGTACGTTTGACGACCTTTTTTTTTGGTCGACGCGCTTCACGTCACAAATTTTTTTAACGTGCCGCAAGCGCATGCGGTACGTTTTTTATTTT
>JAQGCP010000871.1:0-14379 GCA_034699885.1 Acrobeloides thornei | reverse complement strand
CCATTTTATAATTTTTAACAAATTTTTAGCTACTGGTTCGATTCTTGTTAGTGATCCAAAGAATACCACTATTGCTCAAAATCGTAAGAAAATTATGAGGCATTTCATGCCAAGATAAAAAAATTCAACATCCATAGTGCAGTGGCAACAGTACATAGGCAAGGAGGTGGCAGATGTCAGGTGCCTCCTAGACGGCCGAAAATTAAAAAAATTCCCTTTAATAAGGGCTCCTTATGTTTTTTGTAAAAAAAAGCCTTTTTTGAGCTTTTTTGACAATTTTTCCTAAAAAATTCTAAGTTTTTGATTGAATTACAAAAAAGCGGAACGTAGAATTGTTGCTCGCATCGAGAGGAATCGTTTGAGGAATCGACCATGAAAATCGGACAAAGACTTCGAGCTACACACCCTTTTGAAAATTTGTCACCACTTTTGGCCATACTTTCCCCGACCGTACCTAGGTTCATTTTCATACTTTCGGCGTTTTTTCCATTTTTAATTGGCCCAGAAGCTTGCCACTGCACGATGAGTGATGGCTTTTTGATTCGGCGGGAAATGTTCTATATAAAAAATTCTTTTTTTAGCCAACAAAAATTTTGAAATTTGGAAAGATGTTTCTAAAACCCCTATTATTAATGATGATTTGCGTCGATGGGACAGAGCTGCACAAGAGTGCACAGCTCTTTACAAGTCTGTCTGTGTACCATACAAATACAAAAACGATAAAAATGAGATTATTGCTAAGAATACTGACAAGATTATGAAACAGATCCTTAACGACAGCTATGTTAAAACAATAGTAAGGTTTTAGTCTAATGTTAAAGGGGGTAAACTTTGCAGCAGCACTTCCGACAAAAAAATTTTTGAATTTTTGCAAAAATGACTTTTCTAAGGGGTCATTTTATGCGAGAAAGTGGTGTTAAGGGGGTGCAGGGGAGTGTGCATCCCCATTCATGGAAAAATTAAGAGACACTTTCTCGAAGATGGGCCCAAGGACCAGGCGACAAAGTTTGAAGGCTCTCGCCCGACTAGTATTACTTTTTTATATACTCGGTTAGTGAATGCAAACGCCGTTGGAATTAGTTCCGTAGCCTTCGTGGTTCTGGAGATACGCATATGGGCCATTTGATTCAGGGTTTTCGTTGCAATAAAAAAATTAGCCGGTGGAAGTTACGCTAATGATAAATTATGACATTTAAAAATTGTTTTAAAATATAGAACACATTAGCAATTGATAAACTTCACTGGTTCATGAAATCCTGCTCAGCTAATATTGACCAACAAGCGCCATTTTCACACGATGGCTATTCGATTCGTTTTAAAATCCAAAACCCCAGAGATGAAGTATCCAAAAGAATACAATCGCTTGAAGCAAAAATTGGCTATAAGTTTCCCTTGCTAGACGATCCAACTGGTAAAAAAAAATATACTCTGACTCCAAAAATGATCGGAAAAGCCGTTGGTCACTTAACTGGAGCATATGGCATAGCTAGTCTTGTTGACCCAAAGGTTGATGTTCACAGTGATGCGAAGTATTACTTGGTTTTGGCTAGTGATCCTGATTTGGAATTGGAAGAACTTGGGTTGAAAGATGTTAAAAATTTGGGCCAAGTTTTGGGCATAAATGCAAAAGGTGTAACAGAAAAAGAGTTTAACAAGACCTTGGCATTTGCTAAGTCACTCAATGTAGCATATAACATGCAATCGAAGTACTTTTTAAAAATAAAAATATCTAAAAAATATATTTTTGGCAAAAATCGAAAAGTGTCATTTTGGCCAAAAATCGCAAAACTGATATTTTTGAGAACAAATCGAAAAATAGTATTTTTGGACAAAAATTCTAGTCTTTGTATTTCTCAATTTTAGACGGCTTCCTGACGAGTTCACTCTCGAGTCCATACCGGAACTTGAAAAGAAATACGATTGCATGAAGTGGTCAAGCTTCTTGACCGAGCACCTACAATACGCATCAGGCTATATTTCAGAGTATGTTCTGAATGATTTCGACTTTAAAATCCTTAGCTATAATAAAGCTAGGGCGATGATCGATTTATGCAAAATTCTAAATGAAACGATGCAAAAAGAGCCCCAAACTGTGATCAATTACTTTTATGCAAAACTTATTCGACAACTAAAACGTGAAGGGTTTATTACTGTCTCGAATAAGGCAAATAAAAGATTTGGAAGTGATGGGTATTTTTAAATTTTAAACGTGATAATTATGTCTGTTTGTTTGTGCTATCTCCGTAACATAGGTCGGCAAGGTGGGGGGGGGATATAATTCACTCAGAATTGCATTCTCGTGTTTGTTAGAAAAATGACCAATTTTTCACAAAAAATGCTCTATTATTCACCAAAAATGCCCTATTTTTCACCAAATAGGTCCAATTTTTGTCTAAAAATGACCAATTTTTTACCAAAATAACCAATTTTTATGAGGGAGTAGGATAGGTCCACTTCCCGAAGTTCGAGTTGAGTTAGCTACTGGCATGTTTGAACTTTTAAATTTATAATTTTCTAGAGAGATCTATGGCCAATTTAGCCTCCCACTTAGGGTACCTATTAAAGAACATTTTGACAAAAGTAGAAAATTGCGAGCCTCCACAGCTAACGAAGATGCGGAGAGAGCTTGCACTAATATAATAATGCTTTATCAGCCACTACTTTTTGTGACTAATGATGTTTTCATTGATGCATTGTATGGAATTAATAATACAAAAGCAAAACAAGATAGTCAGAGAGTTTTGGAAACATTGTTTAATTCTATTCGAGATAATTTTATGGTATGAAAATATTTTTGCAACAAAAGACGATAAAAAGTTTTTAGGAATTAGTAGTCGGAAATTTCACCTTGTTAGTAGATTCTATCAGCCAAGGACATAACCCATCGAAGGATACGACGACATCTTGGTTTACAGAAGAATCCAAAAAACACATTATCGAGAAGATTTATGACATCGTCCCACACTATTTATACCATGACATTACAAATTCAAAAATGAGAATAGATACGTACTATGAAAATTGGAATATTACTGCTAGTGACAAAAATTTCGTTGAGGTCCTTAAAAATCTGCGGCAATTTGGAATGTTTGCTACCTTTCGGTTGATCAATCAAAAGTTGGATCTAAAATCTGAAAATATAATGAGCTATACACGGTGGCTCCATTTTCCAAATGTCAACTATCATGTAGGGCCATTTATTTTGTATAATTATAAATTATACGCCAATTTCCGTTACACGGGTCGTGGTTAAGGAAAAATTCAGCACACATGGTGCAGTGGCAAGCGTCTCAATTTCTACTCAAATGAACTAGGGTTCGACCCCGTTCAGAGATATTTTTGGCAGTATCACTTTTCGTACAATTAGTTTTCGTAAAGGTACTTTTCGTACAAATACAAGGGAAAGGGGGCAAAAGTCCTCGCGTAAGGGGCGGTATATCCTCGCATAAATTGCTCCTTAGGCGAGGACTTTTCGCCCCGTGGTGAGTAATCTTGCCCCCCCCCCTCTTTTGTATTTGTACGAAAAGTACCTGTGCGAAAAGTCCGTACTAAAACTAATTGTACGAAAAGTACCTGTACGAAAAGTTTGTACGAAAAGTACCTGTACGAAAAGTTCGTATGAAAAATAATTGTACGAAAAGTACCGTACGAAAACAATTGTACGAAAAGTGATACTGCCACATTTTTTAGCCAATTCAAAAAAAAGATTTGAGCCTAAAGTGAAGTATTCGCCACTACAACGTGGATGATGAATTTTTTCATCGACGAAAAAAGCCTTATATAATCAAAAATTTTAGCCAACCCTAAATTACATCGACCTTCCGGCAAGTTTTGCTCAAGATCCTTATTTTGGCACTTTGATGAATGATACGGATTACACTGATGAGGCTAAAAATTTTGCCGGCTATGGATTTTTTATTGCCAGAGAACTTATGCATGCCATTGATAATGAAGTAATTTTAAAGGCTATTTTAAAAACTTAACAATTTTTAAGGGAATAAAATACGGTAAATATGGTGAAAAGAACAACTACACATTATTAGATAGGGCGTCCAAAATTCCATACGAAGCCATGAAAAGTTGTATTTATGATCAATACAATAAAATGTTATGTGATGGAAAAGCGACTTGTGAAGATAGCGAAGTCACGCGACGAGAAAATTTTTTAGATGTTGGAGGTATACCCTTGTGGGCGCGCCGACACTTGCGGACGAGCATTTGCGGATCAAACATTTGCGGACCCGACACTTGTGGACGAACATTTGCGGACGACATTTGCGGACCCGACATTTGCTGATTGCCCGAAACAATCCGTAAATGTCGGTCCGCAAAAGTTCGTCCGCAAGTGTCGGCGCGCCGCTACACCTGGGCCACCTTCGAACAAAAATTATACCCTCATCATTTCATTGATCTCAATGCTCCGAATTTTCTCCATGTTGTAGCAAAAGTTTGATTCCATGCTAGATCTAACCGAAACGTCCGAGCCCTTAGGCATTGAGCCAGCCAGTCACTGAATGAGGCCTCTTCCTTTAGCCAAGTCATCACTTCATTTATGCACATCAGTCTGCATTATTTCGCCGGATATACCCTAACTATATTAGGCATTGTTATAAATTCGCAATACTTTAAACATTTTCTAGGAGCTTTGATCACTTGGATGGCTTATAAAAGCCTTGCCGATGCCCAAGGACATTTCTTTTTCAAAGTTAGACGTGAGTTTTTTAAAATTTTTACACAACGCTGGTGTACGGACAATAAAAACAGGAGTGCTCAATCTGATCTTAATGGAAATAAGTACAGCCCGAACAGTATCCGTATTCGTGGCATGGTGAAGAATATTCCAGACTTTACTACCCTATACGGTTGTGCTCCAAACGATGAATATTATAGTCTCAATGATAGCTGCAACTTTTTAGCTTATACTACCAGAGGTAATGGCAGGAGCGTAATTATTTAGGGGGGACAAGGGATTGCGCAAGTTGGCAAATCATGCAAAATGCTAAATACTTGCCCCAAAATGAAATGTTGATAGTGCGCGTTGTGTACTTCAAAAAGGAAATGGACCAATGATTGTGGTATTGTTAGCTTTCCCCTTGGTCCCCTTTAAGTTTTTGGCCAAAATTTTAAATTTACAAAATCTAATGGTCTTGGGGGTCATCCAGATATTAGGTAATCAACTTTTTGGTGTTTTACCCCCACCCCAACGTAATCATCACAAATGTACTAACGTAATCAATTTTTATGAGGAGGGCCGACCCCCCCCCCTAACATGATTACGTAATATCTGGATGACCCCTTGTCAGGAAAGCATTTTCAAGGGTCGACAATGCGCACAATCGATTCCTCGAATAGAAAACCCAATATAAGGCTTTTTGGTCGAAATTAAACAACTAAACAATGTTTAAAAAAATAGCGCAAAAATCGCAAAAGTGCGATTTTTTTCACACCCTGTATAATTTTTAGTGATTTCCAAGGAGAATTATGATTTTGTGCAATCTGTTGAAAGATTTATCAATAGATTTGTTGGTTCTAGTCCGATCCCGGTTTATATAAGTTTACAAGAATTCGTGAAAAAAATGTCGAAAGTACGATCTAAATCCAGATTGCACCTATTTCTCGGAGATTATTTATCTGCTATCAACTCAGCTTTATTAGATGATAGCATTGCGGTTTTCAAAGCTATTATGCCAACATTTAGTGCACCTCAGAATAAAGCATATGTGGTAGAGTTTGATTAAGGCATTTTATAAATAGCTAAGTTTTAGACACTTTTTGAGTCCTATTACTTTAAAAACGCTTTTAATAGCTTTAAACAGACTTTATTCGAAATTGCGCAGGATAAGAGAACACAGGATGCATTGGCGCCGTATACTCAATATGATGAATTCATGGAGAGAAATTTTACGGAGGTAAAAATTTAGCGCCAACTTTTTGTATATATAGAAATCTTTCATCAATCACACTTCTAACACTTCATCACCCTCATGGCGCGTCATGAGTAACATCCCGCGTTGCCAGGGGGACACTTTCCTAAAATAGTGTTTCAAGGGGAAAATTGAATTTTTAAGAAAAAAATGATAAACAAAATCTTAAAAATAGGTAAATTTTGTATTAAAAATTGAATTTTTGAAGAAAGGAAAATTGAAAATGAACATTTTTCAAAAATTTTGACACTTTGTCACTTTTTTGGTGCATTTGTAACTTTCCTTCGAACTATGGTCTAGATCGAAATCAAGTCAAAGCCTTCGAGATTGTCGGTTTGGACCATGTTTACCCTATAATTTTTATGTTTCAGAAAATAAATTTTAGGAAGTAACCGCTAAGACCTCAGCTATCTTTTTTGACGTTTTATTTAAGCCTAACAGCACGGATAAATGTGCAGAATTGAAAACTATGAACATAACGGAATATCCATTGATAGTAAGTTTTTTAGAGGTATATCTAATCACCAATCACGGCACAACCACAACTTCCTATCACCCTAATCCATACCCCCACCCACAGCCGCCTCGACCCCTTGCACAATGCTACCACTAAACCCTTGCACAACGTCACAATCGGTGGCGTTCCGAGGGTGGGGGACATACGTGAATAGGGGGTCCATAAATGGACTTTGGGACATACATGCACAAGAGGGGGGGGTGCTGTACCCTCTTCAATTCGTCGTATTGAGAAAAATTTCTTTAGAAAAATGAGTAACCAATTCGTATTTTTGGTCAAAAATGTTCAAATATAGTCCCAATTAAGTCGTATTTGAAGATCCAGTACCCCCTCCTTGTTTACCTATGCTTTGAGGGTTGACCACCTCCCAGAATGGACCCCTCCCTCCATCCACGTATAGTGGAGGATACCCCTAAACCGAAAATTTCTTAAAAATTACATTTTTGGGGCCAAAATTCGATAAAAAAATGAGTTTTTTTACCTAGTTGTCCCCCCAAAACCAAACCCTATACCCTGCTACTGGTCATAAAACCACCTCGAAACGAACGAGCAAATATAGTCATGCTCAAGTGTGATTCCTTTCCAAGCTTACTTTTAACCTAAAATTTAGACAATGGCAGGCCTCGTCGATAACTATATAAATTATTTCTTAAAAAGAAATGAGTATGACTTTCGCGCATTAAAAGCCCTATACACTTTT
Source organism: Acrobeloides thornei (assembly GCA_034699885.1). Taxonomy (NCBI): domain Eukaryota; kingdom Metazoa; phylum Nematoda; class Chromadorea; order Rhabditida; family Cephalobidae; genus Acrobeloides; species Acrobeloides thornei. The sequence goes on along the minus strand of JAQGCP010000871.1, from coordinate 7,238 downwards.
ATTGTCTATCAGCTTAGTGAACAAGTATAGTATATTTTTTAACCAATAAATAAATATTTTAGGTCGCTGTTTTTGGTCTCTTTGAGCATTGCGTGAAAACTCCTAAAGATCGCGTTAAAGATGCTATAACCATGATTAAACGCAAATTAGAAGATCTTGATATCTCAAAAATTGTAAGAGGGCGTTCAAGTGTTACGAAATCCCTCGGGCCAATGGCAGTCCTGGGGCTTAGGGATGCGGGGAGGGAAGATCACTGAAAAAAGGGCATAGGCTCTAATGGAAAGAAGTGGATGGAACGATACGAATGAAATGATCAAATAAAACGATACGAATGAAACGACATAATGGAACAAAACTAAATACAGGGTTTTCGTGTCAATATTCAGGCAATTTCAAACCCGTTTCCGAACGCCGTCTGGAAATGACATCGTTTCATTCGTATCGTTTCAAACCTTTCGTTTCATTCGAGTCTATTCCAAAAAATGTCTTATATATTTTATCATCCTGATACGAATTCTATTTTAGAATGTTAACCGTTATATCGAAAATATAGTAAAGAAGTTTATTGTTTTGGGTTATTCAAATGAGAAAATTGTTAAAGAAGCTTTTACTGAGCTGACAATAAAATATCCTAGGTATTTATCTAAAATTAGCACGGACGTGTCGCTTCGTGCGCGAGAACTGCTGATTTTTTTAAATAAGCATGGTGACCGAAAACTCAAAAAATGGTTCAGCAGAAAATTGTTCAAAAGCCTCTTCTCTTTACAACTTTGTCCAGTGGCGTAACCAAGGAGATGAGGGAGAACAGCCCCTGTCCCTGAAAAATTTAAAATTTTTCTTTATCCTCATGTTTTTACCAATTTTGAAAAATTTCTTGCTGAAAAATGTCCATTTTTTTCAATTTTTTCACTAAAACATGCCATTTTTCACCAAAAAACGTCAAAAAATGGCTATTTTTGCTCAAAAATGCCATTTTTAATCATTTTTGTGCCAACAATGCGATGTTTTAGGCATTTTAGCCAAAAAATTTACGTTTTTACACAAAGTTGCCGAACACTTTTTGCACTTTCACCCGCTTTGTACCGATAATTTTAGTACAAAGGCCTTCATTGCGGTGTATGACGAATCTAAGCCTCATATACAAGCTCATAAGATGTTGTTCATAGAAACTAAAGAACCTTTTATTAATAAAGGCTATGCAATCTTCACTGTAATCCCGAATTTGAGAGGCCCTCATCAATCATACTTTAAAAAATATTTCAAAGATGTAATTCGACATTACGCGTATGTTTTTAAAAACAGAACAGCTTATAGATAGGGTTGCACGATTACAACCTCTAGGTTGAAAACTGCAGCCTCAGCTAGGTTTTGCAAGCTCTGCAGCCCCAACTGAACAACTTTCAACCTTTAATAAAAAAATTTCCATATAATAGTTAGAGGCACTTGGGGAAATTTCGGACAAAATTTTTTAATTCGATTTTTGGTCAAAATTCGATTTTTATGCAAAAATCGAATTTTGGACAACACCGAAGAAAATCTGAGCAGTCGAGTACTTATTGAACAACCTAATATAATTCTATTTATGAGAATTTAAAAATTTAGACAAAACATCCATAATCAAACGGATATTCAAAAAGAGTTTGAAACAGTAATTATAGATTATGAGTTTGATAAGTTTGACTATTTTCTATTTATTCATGATCTGAAATACAATGCTACTGTTTCATTTAATCTGGAATATGGATATTGTTTCGATGATGTCCCTCGGTATAAAGACTATAAAGCTTGTGCCGTTTTAAATTAATTTGATATGAATTTGTTTTTTGGTTTTGTGTTATAAATACAAAATGGGTATCACTCTAAAAAAATTAAATCTTCCCTTATGTTGTTTTTTCTAAAAAATTGCAGCACAAAAAACAAAAATGTTGCAAAAAAACAGCGCCACACGCGAGAAATTTTTTTGAAAACAGCCGCGGGATGACTTGTTCAGGCATCTTTATCGAATTCCTCTTCTTCACATTCAGACGGCTCTTGAGTACCAACAATTAGGGCCAAAGACTGGTTCTCCACCGTATACAAATTTCTAGAAACCAGAATGTTTTGCTTCTCTGCTGCTTCAGCTACTTTAGAAGTGATTCTTCCATCTCGGGATATTCTTCGGCTTTCAGTCGTGCCCGCATTGCATCGGATCCTACTTCGCTAGATTTCAGAAGTTTATTCTGCTCTTGAAGAATTCGTATGATGGCCGATCGAGGAATTCCATATATTCTCGATACTTCGCTATTTGCCGTTGGTCGCATCAATAATAATCATTAGCTTCGTCTCAAGCGTAATGCTTTTTCGCTTTTGAATTATCGCTGATCGTGGAGGCTCTTTGAATGCGTAAACGCTTGTCTCTGGTGGCGGCGTGTAGGCAGTACAACTTTCAAGAGACTATGCCGCGGGAGGCTGCCATCTCTTTTCTTCGACTCGCCGACGTGATAAACGGCAATTGGTCTGGCTTCTATGTTAAGTTGATCGAAAACTTATGTTATCTATTCGAGATCTCCCGTGTTTTTCTTTGAAAGCAGAAATTCTTCCGATTCGGGTATTCCAAAATAAACAATAATAAATGCTGTGTTAAAGTTCAAGTTCTTGGGCACAGGCAATAGAATTGCTTTTGCGTCGGAGTGCTTATTTAAAAGACTAAAAATGACAACAACAAAATGATTTTGTGCAAAAAAATACGAAAGTGTGCTTAAAAACAAAGTTTTTTGAAAGGGTGTCACTATATCGAGAAAGCACTGTATAACAGTGAGCAAGAACAAATAACTTTATTTATGCACTCAACTCTTCCTCAACTGTCAGAAAAAGAAAGTAAAACACATATACAATAAAACAGCCAAAAATAAACATAATACAAATTTCAGCATTCATCGGTCTGGGTTTTCCTTCACTAAAATAAAAAACATTCAACAAAATAAAATAAAAAAATTTTCAATACTCGTTCAAATCCTCCAACATGTTCAAACGCCACTCCAGTTCTTCCAACTTCTTTCCATTGGCTTCCGCTTTTTTGATATATTCTCTGTAAAGCTGAAAACTTTTTTGTGATCAAAATTTAAAAAAAATCCAAATTACCTTTTCAAGATCAGCTTGCTGCTTTTCATACTCGTCCATATTCTCCTTTAATTGCTTGGCCAGATCCAAAACTTTCTGCCACATTTTATCCCGATTGGTTTCAATTTCGACTGGATCTACTTTCTATAAAAATTTGTTACTTGTTGGGATGAACAGATTCACCAACTTTTCTCAAAAAATGATCCACTATGATAATTTTTAGCCTAATTCGGCAACATGAAACTCGGAATTATCTATGTGGAACATTTTTAGATATAAAAAATTTTGGTGGGTGCGCTCATTCCAATGAATACCAAAAATTGGGTTGAAAAATTCGACCGAAAATTTTCTTAAAGGTGATGCATTTTCATTATAACCACACAAAAATTTTGAAATGGCGAACATTCATACCAGTTGCTCTCCAACAGCATTAATCAAGTGCGCATATTCGGTCACTTCGAGCAATACAGAAATTTCTTCTAGCGCTTCTTTCATCTTAACTTCAGCTTCTAGTCGATTTTCCAACGCCTTTATGAGAATTTCAGTCGCCTTTTTCACGCGCATCGGATCGACTATAAAATGCAAAAATTGGATTGGCCAGAAAATGCAAATAAAAGACCTTTCTTATCGATATGCATCGCTTGATCAACGGGAATTTCGTCCGGTTTCTTACCAACTTCATCATCCTGCGCATCTTCTTTATTCGCTTGAACAATCTCCTCAGCAAATGGAGTGTTATCAATCACTAAAAAATAAGGATTTATTTTTTTAAAAAGGCACTCCGCAAGCTTACCTGTAGAAGATGAAGCCGAAGATGAACTATGAGTGCCATTGCTGTGCAAATTTGTATTTGTACTATCGTCATGCATGATTGATAAAGCAAAAATTTAGAACTGAAAAATTTATATCTTGAAGTTTTATTAACGATTTTCTATCTTCGAAAAATATTTCTTTTCCTTCGAATAACATTCGGCATAAATTACGCATAAAAGTTGACGAAAGAGATTGCTGAAAAGTTGAACGATAGTCTAAAAGTTTCGGCTATTTATACCCTTCGATCAATCGATGCAGAAATATGCGAATTTCGTGTACGGATAAATTGTTCTGGACTAGAAGAAAATTTTGTGTGTGAGGTGCCGACAGCGTCATAATTATGGGGGTAGGAGAGCAGAGATATTTCCGGTTAACTGAATACCGGTTAATAGCGGTTAACCGAATCGAAATACGTTTCGATTAAATTTTTTCTGTTGTTATTATGAAATTGAAAGTGAGAAAAACAAAAATATAGTCAAGTTAGTTGCTATTTAATTTTTTCGTACAGCGAGAATATTTTCAAATTTGCTGTAAACTTATCATCAATCAGTAAGTTGCCAATGTTGATCATTTTACACGAAAAATGTTTGAAACGAATTCTAAGAATTCTGAAATCTAGCATCATTAAATTATCTTTTGTTAAACAACATCCTTCTTCAAACTATTATAGGTAGTATATTCTCTCTAAACTGCTACTGCAATCAAGATGTTTGTATGTTTAAGATGACAATGTTTATCATTTTACAATAAAAGGTTTTGAAAAATTTTATAGCGAAGAAATGCATTCATTGTTAACATATAGTTTGGTAAACAACATACAGGGTGTCCCACGGTCGATATGGCAATTGCATAGAAGCTGATTCTTTTTAGACTATGGGCTCTAAACACCCCCCCCCTCCCTCTTTGAAAAAAAGTTACAAAAAAACAACAAAAAAGTTACAAGAAAAAATCAGAGCCAATTTAGGCTGCTTTTGTAGACAACTGTCCCAGCAATTTTTTATTAAAAAAATTATCGAAAACGGAGTAACTCGCCGAGATATGCCTAAAATACGAGCGTCGCATCGACCGTGGGACACCCTGTACTTCCTTCTGGCAAACAATTTTACAATTCACGTTATGTATAAAAAAGAAAAGTTTGATCAAGTTTTCATTTGTTGTTGCTACTTGTAGCAAAATTTTATGAATAAAATGATTTATTTAATCATTTTATTTGCCTTAAATATTTTATCTACCACACATTCGTTGTCTATTGTAAATGATACGCTAAATCCAGGTAAATAATTATTATCGATAGGCGCTCGGCCAGTGGTGTAGGGAAGGGGAGGATATTCCCGGCCTATGCACCACTTTTTGTGGAGTATAAAAGATACGAAATAATTATTAAACTTTATTTAACTATTAAAAGGAAATTTATGAACAAACCGAGTTACTTGGGCTTTTACTCAAAATTGAAGTTTTTAGGGAGAACTAAAGGCATTTTAAGGGTTTTAAGGTTATAGGCCAAAGGGACGTGTCTAAGACAGCTTGTCTCCATTTACTATAGTGAATGGGGCAATTTATAGATCTAGCCCTCCTTATGTTTTAGTCGGCCGAAGGCCAGCCAAAAATTACATAAGGGTCACCCCTTATGATTTTGAGGTAGTACTCTCGCCTAGTTGACTCTTCTCCCTACGGCACTGCGTTCGGCTCCAGTCTATTAGAATAAAAAATTTAGAAGCAATCTACAACAAAACAAATGATGAGTTAACACATTCCTTTGGTTATATAGCTAACTTGATATTCAACGGCTTTGAGAATGAAAAGGCTGATTCGGTTCATGAACAAGTGGTTGCCATCGAAAATAGTTTGAAAACTTTTCAAAAGTTACAAAAGGGGTCAAATGATACTATGTTAGAAAATGTTTTGGATAAAATGGTGCTTAAAACAGAGTTAATAGTCGAGATAACTAAATTGGTTGACGATCTTATTATTAGCTACAATTATATTTCTTCAAATGAAACATGTAGGCATATATCAGGTGAAGTCATATGCATCAACTGCGTAGTCAATTTGAAACTGCGTTGCGTAGTCCATACAGCAGTTTCAAACTGCGCTTTGTGACACAGTTTCAATTTTTTGCCGATTGCAGTTTGAAACTGCGTCAAAAAGCGCAGTCGCCAACTGCGCAGACTGCGTTTGCACATGACTGATCATATGTATAATTTAATCGGTGCCGCTGACCATAACTTTTTTCAACAAAGTCAAAAAACATCAGCGAGATTTTACAGTCGGTGCGCCAGTCATTTCTTTATAATAAAAACTTAAATTTGGATAAATTTAGTACCAAACGATTCCAATGTGAAACAACTTTTAAGAAACCTCCAGGTCCGCCTAGACCATATAAACAATCTAAACAAACAATTGCCATCTCAAGGACTAGAACAAATCCCAGAATTAACCTTGGAAGTATTAGAATCCCGTGTGTCATTAATGGATTTGGCTGATTCAGACTACTATGTCAACAGATTGGTATTCAATGGAATTGTTAATGACACCGATTATGAAATACACCAAAAAGTGGCTTCGATCGAGAAACATGTTAACAATCTTAAATGGCTGAGCCAAAAAACAATGGAGCAGTCTTTCGAAAGCAATTTAAATCAATCTTTGCCAAAATATGAGATGCTGTTAGAAGTAGCAAAGCATATGGAAAATTTTGCGCTTTTTTATAAATATGTATTTTGGAAAATGGATGAACCAGGTATTTATAAGGGAGATTTCAAGCTCCCCACCATATTTTGTACATACAGTCGACTCTTGATAAAACATCACCCCGATAAGACGACACCCTGTGCCCGGTCTTCAGGAATATTTTCCGGTGTAAAAGCACCTCAATAAGACGTCACCTAGTGTTGCTCAAACGGTAAAAATCGTTAAAGTTTACCGAGTTTACGCAAAGTTTACCAAAATTTCAGTAAACTTTACTGAAGCTCGGTAAAGTATATCGAAGCCTCGGTAAACTTTACCGAGCGTCGGTAAAGTTTACCGAAGCTCGTAAATTTTACCGAAATTTTGGTTTGCGGAAAATCGGTAAACTTGATCGATTTTTACTGTTTGAACAACACTAACGTCACCTTTGGCCCGGTACCCAGGGTGACGTCTTACGAGAGTCGACTGTATATTTTCCCACCCATAATTAAATCTTTATTTCTGAGGGCTGCCACTAATTCGTCCGGAAATTTTTGACTTTACTAATTTATCACTAATTCTGTTCGGACGCGTTCGGACACATCACTAATAGGCGTTCGGACGCGTTCAGAAACGTTCTGACGCGTTCGGAAACGTTC
>JAQGCP010000870.1:0-14382 GCA_034699885.1 Acrobeloides thornei | reverse complement strand
CAAAATTGGCTGACAATTTTACTGTATACCTCAAATCCGGTGATACTCTATATTTTTAACACTGAAATAAGGAATTCATTGAAGAGATTGCTAAGAAAGATGAAGATTTTGAAAAAAGTTGAACCAAATACAATGAATTTTATCACGCTTACTTCAAATATAAGAAGAGTTTCGACGATCAGAGATGCACAGAGGAGGTGGTCGACTAGAACTATTTGAATGATTTGTTTAATTATGTTGAAAGTTGAATAAAAATTTGTACACAAACTACAGGGTGTTTTAGATGAAAACTCATTAGGTCTGTGCATCCGCTACCCCGGACTAGGGGACGTGTGCGTCATTCGGCAGCTTCGACACTGACTCAAGCAACACCCGCTTAGCCACCGACTAGACACCAGCCGTTGTGCCATTGTGGCGTGCCGTCGTGCATCCACCGCATTATTCCTGCCACACGCGCTAGCGCCGTAGCATTAGCCTTTTTTGGTTAGCTCGATAATGATCCAGCCGCAGGTTCACGGTTACCTTATTACGACTTTTGCCCGGTTCAAGCCACTGCCAGTTTCCAACACCTCGGGACTCCGAAGAGCCCACAGCCCACCAGTCCCCGATCTCCTCGAAATGGGTAATTTCTAGGCGAAAAATCGATTGCGCGCATTTTCGAAGCGTGAAAAATAAAGTTTGACCCTGAAAATCAGGGTAGAATTGTGTTTCAGCGCGAAAATTTTTTCTGAACCGATAGGGCGTAACATTTATGGCGTATTCTCGAAAAAAACGCGAAAATTTTTTTCTAAAAAGGACCTTTTTAGGCCCAATTTTATGCATGGAATTTTTTAAGGGGCACTCTGTAGATATTTATTATAAAGTTCTATCTTTTTTCTCAACAATTTTCTGTCAAAAACGGAAGATGTTGGCTGAATTTATGACAATTTTGGACTTTAAATTGGCACCGATGCATCATCTATAAATGACTTCTCAATTATCAAAAATAAAACATAGCAGCAGCACCGATGTTCGGCCCCAACTATCGATGATCAATTCCATGAGTGCGACGATCAATTTCCTAAAATTCATGGCGCGAGAATGAAATGTGTTAAAATGATAATAAAATGTGACGTTTTGCTTTTTAACTTCCATATAGACGACGACTCACAACAGTTCACTCGTTGTTGTTGACTACCTAACCGCCTGTCTCGTCTTCTTCGGGAGATGCTTCATCATTTTCCGTCGATATTCGGTGTTTTGATCGATCGAAGAAAAAAGAACAACGAGAAAGACAATGATTCTATTGGGTTGTACCAAAATTTTCGGGCTTTTGCTATTTGAATGTGGAATCTTTACAAAAATTACTCCTATGGGGTTTTTCTATCGGTTGAGCGCATTGCCGAATCGTGAAAATGCTTCCCTGACCTTGATTCAGGGAAAGGGGTAGGTGCATTAAAAATAAAATGAACCAACATTCGGATGTTCGTTAAAAAAATGGCTGTATAGGATTTTTTTCTAGGTGGGGAATTGTACACGTAAAAATTTTGCCACTCGCGTACGTGTACTACACACGAAAATGTGTACTCCACACGAAAACGTGTACTCCACACGTTTACGTGTACTACACACGTAAACGTGTACTACACAGGTGTACGTGTACTACACGTTAAAATTTTGCCACTCGTGTACGTGTAGAACACGTACACGTTAAAAGTAGTACACGTAAACGTGTAGTACACGTTAAAATTTTGCCACTCTGCCTTATCTCGGTCAATTTAAATCCATTTAGGCTTAGTGATAGTTGAATGAATAACTGAGACAACTTTGTAGAACAACAGTTTTTATGAAAATTTTTTTGTGAGAATTGACTTTTTGAGTTATGGTAAAATATCTTAAAAGTGCAATCACCATCACGTGTGTTTCAGGGGGAAAAAGTCTGAGATCGGTCTTAAAACATAAAAATACGATTTGGGACGTTCTTTGAGTTTTCTCATGTTGGTGTAATTTGACAATTTCCAACAACGTTAGTTAGCGTTGGTTTCCAACGATTTCCAACAGTTAATGTTGGTTTCCGACGATTTTCGACAGTTAACGTTGATTTTCGACGATTTCCGACAGCATTAGGTAGCGTTGGTTTCGGACGATTTTTGACAGTTAGCGTTAGTTAGCGCGGTATTGCCCATAATAGATCGTCAGTTGTGTTATAATCTGATTAATTCGCCATTTTTACGTTTTGTTCTTCGCCTTGTATATATTTTTTAAATATTTTCAGGAATTTATCAGTTTAATCATTTCAACGGATGCGGGTTCTTGCGGACGATTCATGGATTCGTCGGCGAATGAGAACGAGAATTTCCAATCTTGGAATAGTCTCACACAGGGATCCATCCATAGAAGTGGCTCTATGAAATCCTTTCTGTACGCTCCAAGAAATTCTATAACTGGTTTGCAGAATCCACAATTAAGTATTAATTCAAATAGTACATCGCTGGACAAGCCCACGCTTAACAAACGGAACGATAAGCAATATGAGAAGCCGGAAGCGTTTGCCAAGGCTTTGGTAAGTGTTAATTTCACGCAGGGAAAGAAGAAAAAAATTTTTCGCGCTTTTTGATCATATCTCATCAAAACAAATCGGTTTCGAAAAAATCACGTTTACTACCTATTTACCCAAAATTTATAGTCCGAAAAACTGTATTCACCATGGATTGAACAAGTCTTTCACAAACGAGAGTGCATCAAATTTATACCCGATAGAGACACCGATCGGTATGTGCGCATTGAACACTTATTTTCAAGGCTTCCACTTTCTAGATGCGGTTGCGGTCGGCTTAGCTCTTCGCATTCCCAACTAGCACTATCTCGCTTTACAGCTTCATTGATAAAGTCAAAATCCACTGTGAATACACGAAGCACACATCCGTTAGCAAATGCCCATCAACGTGACTGGAATATTTTGGAACATACACAAGAATCTCCAACGGATGCGTTTGGTACAATTGAGTTCCAAGGAGGTATTTTTAAATCTCGATTACAAATATAGAACATATAGGCACTCATGCACACAAGGCTCACTATGTCCGCCTGGGTTTCGACTCCGATCCGGAAGACATCATGTACTTGATGGAAAAGGTGTGGGGTTTGCAGCGTCCAAGACTTGTTATCACTGTTCACGGTGGCACAACCAACTTCCAGTAAGATGGATGAAAAATATTTTTTCACAGTTGTTTAAAGGACCAATCCAGTGGGGAAAAAAGTTGCCATTTTTTGTTGATATTCGGAAAATTCATGAATGGAGCATTTTTTGTTTTTACACAATGTTCTGAATCGTTGTAAATCAAATTTTTGAAGAAAATTCGATTTTTGAATGGCAACTTTTTTCCCCCACTATTCCTTTAAGGCTACCAGACAGATTGGGTCGTCTTTTCCGTGAAGGCCTGTTAAAAGCAGCGATGACAACTGGCGCTTGGCTACTAACATCAGGGATTGATTCTGGGGTCGTTCGGCAGGTGGCAACAGGTTTGGATGAAGCGGGTATTTCCGCTCGAATGAGGTCGAAAGTTGTTACGATTGGCGTTGCACCATGGGGTCTTGTCAAGAAACGTGAGCGGCTTGTGGGAAAAGATACAAAAGTGCCCTATGAACACTATTCACTTTCATCGCGCAATAAGCATGCCATTCTGAATGACCGACACTCGTATTTTCTTTTAGTCGATAATGGCACTGTTGGAAGGTATTTTGTTCGAATTTGTGTTACAAAAATTTTTGCTAAATGTTTAGATATGGCGCGGATATTGTGCTACGTAAACGACTCGAAGAATACATTGCCGCTAAAGAAGCCCTCAAATGTGGCACAAAACGGCTACCGATCATTTGTGTTGTTCTTGAAGGCGGTATCAGTACCATCAATTCAATTTTACAATACCTTACCAGGTAGGCACTCGTACAAACTAGGAAAAAATTTACAAAAAAATCTCAAAAATGTGCCTTTTTTTGGACACCCTGTAATTGTTTTTTTTAGTACTCCTGCTGTTCCAGTAATTGTATGTGAAGGAAGTGGCCGTGCGTCCGACATCATTGCTTTCGCAGACAAATGGACTGACTCTGAAGGGTATTTTTTGCGGTTCTAGCGACAATAGGTATCCAATAAAACTTTGTATTCAATGAATTTTTATGTATCCAGGCTTAGGCCTAGTCTAGGCTTACGCTTAGGCCTAGGCTTAAGCCTAAGCGTAAGCCTGGGCTTAGGCTTACGCTTAGGCCTAAGCTCAGGCTTAAGCGTAAGCCTAGGCCTAAGTCTGGATACATAACAATTCATTGGATGCATAAAGTTCTATTGGATACCTATTGTCGACTAGCACCTTTTTTGCTTGGAAATCATAAAATATTCGATTGATTTGATAGGCATATCTCTGACGAACATTATACCCAGCTTGTCGAAATCATCCGACATACTTTTGACTCTGAACGAGAGCAGGCGAACAGCATTGCTGACTCTGTAATCAAATGTGTCAGATACAAGGAGCTTGTAAGCTTAGGCTTTTGGCGTTTGATAAAAACATCTTTTTTAGCTTACTGTTTTTCGACCCAGTGAAGATTCGAATAGAGATGTTGATCAAGTCATTCTAAGGGCCTTGCTCAAAGGTCAGAATCTATCTGCCCCAGAACAAGTAAAACAAAAAATTTTATTCACTGCAAATTTCGCACTACTTCGGCTCTTATACCCCATTGAACGTGGTCTAAAATCGAAACATTATTTATTTTTCGAAATTTTTTCAAAAATCACTATTAGGGGTCATCCAGAATGTAAAGTAACTAAAAAAAATAAAAAATTACACCTCCTCCCTCCTCCTTTTTGGGGAAGGGAGGGGTGTAATTTTTGTATAAGAGTCGAAGTAGCTTTCAAAATTTCAGCTTTCCTTGACTCTAGCTTGGGATAGAGTGGATATTGCACGCGCCGAAATCTTCGTTGATGGACAGGCCGATTGGAGCACACATGCTTTGCATAGCGCAATGATGGATGCCTTACTATTGAATCGAGTTGAATTCGTGAAATTACTGCTAGAAAATGGAGTGTCTTTGAAAAGATTCTTGACCATTAATCGCTTGGAGCAGCTTTATAATGCGGTTCGTACAAAAATTTGTCTGTCTGAAATCCTCAAAATTTTTAGGAACCCGCACGTCTAAGCATCCTTTATCATCTACTTGGTCCTCGTTTTACGGATCATGCAGAAGATGTACCAATTTTTACACTTCCGGATATTGGAGAGACTATTGAAAAGCTTGTAGGGAATGCTTTCCGCTCACATTACACGACACGAGGCTTCAAAAGCAAATACGAAAAGCACAAGCGAAGAGCTACAGTTAGTCTTGAAAATTTGAGATGTTATCACTATGAAGTTTTTTTTAGCTTTCTAGAATTGGCAGCTTTTTATCAAACAAAGGAGAAGATCGAACAGCCGTAAAAATTTTTAGCTTATCAAAAGCAGAGGCGTACGCAATGGGGGAGCATTGGGAGGGGGTAAGCCCAGGACGAAAAAACAAGGTCCGTAAAAATCCAAAGGGCCTTTATGTGCACATAATATTGTACAGGGTGGGGGGACTTTTGCGCCCTCACAATATTCCACACTTTTTTGAATAACCTTGTAATAATTCTTAGAAGAAAAGAAACTCCCTAATCACCCAAGATGGAAAAGAAGCAAATGATGGAGATTTCAAACACCCCTTTAATGATCTAATGTTATGGGCAGTTTTGACAAGACGCCATGAGATGGCCAAATGTTTTTGGCTATATGGCGAAGAGGCTATGGCAAAGGCCTTAACAGCCATCCGACTATATCGGTACATGAGTAGGGTTGCGGCGGACGATTACACCGAAGTTGAAGTGTCGAATATTTTACGTGAACATGCAGAGTGAGTCTAGTTTTGGAGCTACTACACAATAAGGGGCTCCCTACGTGAAAATTTTTCTGGAAATGACCTCTAGGGATAAAAACATGTGGGGAATCCGAATTTGGCAGCGAAAAAAACGCTTTCCTGATTCAGGGAAAGCCTGTGTATTGAAGCGAAAAGTCGCAAAAATCGCATTTTTGAAAAAAATTTCACGTGGGTGGTCCCCCTATTGTGTAGTAGCTCCAAAAAACAACATTGTTTGGAATATAGAGACTTCCGAGAGCTTTCTTTTGAACTTCTAAACCACTGTTACCAACAAGACGGAGAAACAACCATGCGACTCTTGACCGCCGAATTACCCAACTGGGGCCACCATACTTGTTTATCGTTGGCAGTGATTTCAAACGTGAAAAGATTCTTAGCACATCCATGGTATATATTGTGTTCAAGCATGAGTTCTTCCCCGACAAGAAAGCTCTAAAACGCAAAATTCCTTAAGGAATTGAAATTCAAATTTTCGTTTCAATGCTCAGACCACTTTGAAAATTCAAAAAAATATGGTGATGGGACTAGAAAGTTGCAAAGAAAGATCGCATTTGATAAGAGTTTTTGCGTTTTTTCGAATTTTTCAATTTTTACATATTTTGTATTGAAGCGAAAAGTCGCAAAAATGCTATTTTTTGACTTTTCGCTTCAATACACAGGGCTTCCTTGAATCAGGGAAGTGTTTTTCGTTTCGAAAGAGTCAAATTCGTGCTTTTTTATTGGGGAAGAACTTATGCTTGAACACCCTGTATTTTTAGATTTTTTATATAATGATCTCTTCTTTTCAGTTGTCAAATCCTGCTTGCGGAGCTTTGGCATGGTGGTTTGAGATTTCGTAGGTTAGTCATCGATACCAACGCAGTTTGTACTTTACTGTCTTACTTTTTAGCCAGTCTAACTTTAAAGTGATTCTCGCAGTGCTATTCCCACCGACAATCCTTTGGCTGGACTTCAAAGCTTTTTCACATAAAGAAGCCGCCTCGAAACGGAGTCCATCCAATCAGCTTGTTTTTAACGATGATTCCGATTCCGAAGAAGTAATTGTTAAACTTCTTCTGGAACTACTTACATAATAGGGGTGGGGGCATCAACATGAAAAAAAGGGGCCACCCACATGAAAAAATTTTTGAAAATTTTTTTCTGAAAATGACACCTCTAGAGGTAAAAATGCGGGAAAGCCGAATTTGACATTTATGGAGCGAAAAAAATGCTTCTTTGCTTCATGAAAGGTCTGTGTATTGAAGAGAAAAGTTGCAAAAATGCGATTTTTCGACTTTTTGCTTCAATACACAGACCTTCCCTGAAGCAGGGAAGTATTTTTTTGCTTCATAAATGTCAAATTCGGATTCCCCCGCATGTTTTTACCCCTAGAGGGGTCATTTCCAGAAAAAAATTTCGAAACATTTTTCACGTGGGTGACCCCCCCCCCCCTATTGTGTAGTAGCTCCATTCTTCTTTCATCTTCACCGTTTTTAGGAAGAACCCAAGTTTACGATCGACCAGGCTCGCATCAGCTTGTTATCTTTACACTTGTCAAATGTATGTTCTTTCTTTATAGATATTTGAAAGCTATCTAGGTTTAAGTTGTTTCGCGCCAATGCTTCAGTGGCGAATCGCATCTTGTTTAAGAGATCATCCGTCGAGCCTCCACAGAATCACATCGACAACACCAATCCCAAAATCGAGATGCGGAATTCACTCAGAAAGAGCTCGACAAAGGTAGCGAAGCGTCTCACGGAAGAGAGTGATGGACTTCTGACACGACAGCGCAGTACCTTGAGCCTTAATAAGGGCTCAAACGCTTGGAGACAACGGTTTTGTGATTGGAAATGGAAGTTTTTGTTGTTCTACTCGGCGCCGATTACTTCGTTTTGGATTTGGGCAATCTCCTTTTCAATATTTATGCTTTCGTTCATCTACGTGCTTCTTATTCAATTTCCCATGCATGTTACGCACTTGGAATGGTTTCAATTTTGTTATGTTTTGGCAGTCGGATTGGAACATTTTAGGAAGGTACAACATGAAATTTTTTATACAGGGTAGCGCAAAAAAGTTCCACTTTACCATTTTTCATGAATTTTGGAAAAAATTTCTCCTAAAAATGACCTTATTAGGGGTAATTCGATGCTGAAAATCGATTGCGCGCATTCTCTAAGCTTGAAACTGCTTCCCTACCCCTGATTCAGGATCAGTGTATTGAAGCGAAAATCAACTTTTTTAGTTTTTTACATGAAAATACTCGTTTTTGGGGTTTTTCGATGCAGGGAATTGATTGCACGCATTCCCGACGTTTTAAAATGCTTTCTCACCTCTGATTCAGGGTTAGTGTATTGAAGCGAAAATCAACTTTTTTAGTTTTTTATATGAAAATACTTGTTTCTATGTTTCTCGATGCAGGGAATCGACTGCGCGCATTCCCGATGTTTGAAAATTCTTCTCCGACCCTGATTCAGGATCAGTGTATTGAAGCGAAAATCAACTTTTTTAGTTTTTTTACATGAAAATACCCGTTTCTTGGGTTTCTCGATGCAGGGAATCGATTGCGCGCATTCCCGATGCTTGAAAATTCTTCCCCGACCCTGATTCAGGATCAGTGTATTGAAGCGAAAATAAAAATTTTTAGTTTTTATGTTAAAACACTTGTTCTGGGGTTTTTGATGCGGAGAATCGATTGCACGCATCGGGAAAGTATTTTCAAACTTCGGGAATACGCGCAATCGATTCTCCGCATCGAAAACCCTAGAAACGAGTATTTTTACATAAAAAATTTTATTTTCGCTTCAATACACTGATCCTGAATCAGGGGCAGGGAAGCATTTTTTCCAAAACGTCTGATTTTTGATCCAGGCTTTTTTGACACGGGAATCTCGAATCAGACAGAATTTTTTGATTTTAACCACCAGGAAAGTGGAGAAAATCGATTGGTGTCAATTTTCCACATGTCTTTTTGAACCTCGATGTCCAATTTTCCGGTGTCACTTTTCCTAAAGCCGCTACTTATTTAAAAAATTTTTTTAGTTGCTTATATTAGAATCGTCATCTTTTGTCGAGAAAGTCCAAGTATTTTACAACCGGTATTGGAATATATTGACGACGGTCTCGGTTCTGACATATTTTATTGGCTTTGCTTTTCGCTTCAACCCGGAGACGGTTCACACTTATAGTCGGGTCATTCTGGCCTCGAATTCTGTACTGTGGCACATGAAAATGTACGACTACCTAAGTGTCCATCCTCGTATCGGACCTTATATCACCATGGCTGGAAAAATGGTGCTGGCGATGTCCTATATTATGTAAGAAAGTGTAATTCTCTGGATTGGAGAGAGAGGGACTTTTTAGAATGATGCTATTGGTCTGCTTAATGGCATTTGGCGTTGCACGACAGTCAATAACATTTCCACATGAGAAATGGAATTGGCTTCTAGTCAGGAATATTTTTTACAAGCCATATTTTATGTTATATGGTGAAGTGTATGCCGGAGAAATTGATACATGTGGAGATGTACGTTTTTTTAGTTTTAATACCAATCACCCAGTGTCTTAGGGAGAAAGGTCGACTAGGGAGGCATTTTTTTGACACCATCAAAAATTATAGGAGCACCCCCCTTCCCCCAGCACTATGACCAAAAATCGATCATAGTCAAAATCACTATAACCAAAATTGGTCATAGTCGAAATCACTAGGGCCAAAAACGGTCATAGTCAAAATGAATTTTTTTGGCATGCCCTCGGTCGGAAAAAGGAGGACCATAAGGGAAAGTTGATGTTTTTTTTGGGACTTTTTCTGCCCGGGTATTCCTGTGCCCTCTTCTTCTCGATACCACTTCATCAACCTAAATTTATAGGAAGGCACAAATTGTGTACCTGGCGGATGGATTCCTCCTGTATTAATGACAGTCTTTCTATTAGTTGCAAATATTCTACTAATTAATATGCTTATAGCTATTTTTAAGTATGTATACAAAGTTAAAAATAGCAATAAGCATATTAACTTTTTAGCAACATCTTCAATGTCACCAATGCTATTTCGCAACAAGTATGGATGTTTCAACGATACAACCAAGTTTTGGAGTATGAAAGCACCCCGATTATTCCTCGTGAGTTTGAAATTTCAGGTACTACTCCGGATTAGGGGGGAGGCTAAAATGACACAGGGTTCTGGAAGCAAAAAATATCATCCCGAGCGGGACTCGAACCTAGCACCTTTGCATGCAAGCCTGCCGTACTACCACTACACCACATTACCAGTTGGAAAGAGTTTACTAATTTTGCCTGTAATAACAGGGTGGTGCAAAAAAGTGGCAAAAATGGTCATTTTGGGGGCATTTTTTCAAAAAAATTTTTTCGAAAAACTCCATTTCTATGATTAAAAATAGCTGAAAAACACGAATCCGCTATCGAAAAAATTTTGTGACCCCTAAAATGGCAGAAAAGGGTGTTTTTTGAGTCCAGATCATAGAAAATCACTATTTTACCAAGTTTTTGGGCTCAAAAAACACATTTTTTTGCCATTTTAGGGGGTCAAAAAATTTTTTCATCGCCGATTCGTGTTTTTCAGCTATTTTCACTCCTAGAATTTTTAAATTTTGATAAATTTTCAATTTTTGAGGAATTTTACTTCTTTCAAAATCTTAGTTTCAAACAAATTCCCTGATTCAGGGTCAAGAACTCGTTTTCACACTTCGACAATATGCGCAATCGATTTCTTACATAAAATACCCCCTAATAGGCTTATTTTCTGGAATTTTTTCGGTTCCAGAACCCTATCATTTTGACCCCCTAACCTAGAGTAGTACCAAATTCCATTCTCATCCAAAATAACCATTTATAGCTCCCTTTACACCAATTGTCCATTTATTCTTGCTTGTCAGATATTTATTTGATGTAGGTTATAGGATTTTCCTAGAATTAATACGATTCTCATGAAAATTTTAGCGAAAATCATGCTCTCGAAATGCCTCGAAGCGACACGGCCATCGTTCAACAAGGACAGATTTTGCTATAAGTAGTGCTTTGTTTAATGTGCAAAAAAAGTAAAATGAGTTTTAAGAGATTTCCGTTGATGCTGATGAACTGAAAAGGCTCCATGATTTTGAAGAAGACTGTATGGATGACTTTTTGAGAAGAAAACACCTTGTGCAAGCTCAAGCACACGGGACACAAAATAGTCTGCAAAAAATTATAGACAGGTACAAATAGTGGATGTTCAAAGTGATAGTGATAAAAAAAGAGTTTTTCGAAAAGTGGGTCCTCTGTTCCGAACTAGTACCCATGTTTTTGTAAGATAAAATTCCAAACCCTCCTTCACTTCCATTTATGATCTACTCATACTTACCATAGAACTAGTAGCCTCTAATGGCAACACAAATCTCGTAACACACAACCAGGGTGCGAAAAAAAGGGTGGTACCACCCCACCCACCATCCACCCCGGGTGGTGCTGGGTGGCCTGCACAAGGTGTTTTCGAAAAATTTTTTTAGCAACAATGAACTTTCGTTGAGCATGAAACAAATAGTTGAAGAAAATGCGATGCTAAAAATGAATATGAAAGAGTTGCAAGAGAATCTCCAAAATATGCGCGCCAACCAAGCAAATATGCAAGCTCATTTGCGCCGGCCAACTGTCGACCAAAGTAAATTGTTGTTTTTTTTCGTACTTTGGGAGCTACTACACAATAGAGGCCACCCAATTGAAAATTTGTTTCTAGAACTGATCCCTCTAGGGGTAAAAATATGTGGGAAATCCGAATTTGACATTTTCTAAGCGAAATACGCTTCCCTGATCCAGGGAAGGCTTGTGAAGCGAAAAGTCGCAAAAATGCGATTTTTGCGACTTTTCGCTTCAATACACAGGCCTTCTAAGCAATCTTTCGCTTCGAAAATGTCAATTTCGGATTTCCCACATGTTTCTACCCCTAGAAGGGTCATTTCCAGAAAAATTTTTTTCACGTGGTTGACCCTCCCTCCTATTGTGTAGTAGCTCCCTATTTTGAGCTGAGAAAATTTAGATCTTAATCAAGTGGACAATAATATAAACGCACAAGTTCCTTTAAGTATACGAGTCTCTCTAAGGTAACTAGCTATGATTTCTTTTTTAAAGTACCGGTCGGAAAAAAGTTGCCAATTTTTGTACATATTCGAAAAATTCATGAAAAATGAAGAATTTTTTGTTATTACGTTAAATTCTGCGTCAAAATCGCATTTCGCTTCAATATACAGGCCTTCCCTGGATCAGGGAAGCGTTTTTTAAAATCGATTTTTGACCCAAACAATCATGAAATTTGCATAAAAATGACTACAACTTTTTTCTTGAAAATTAAAAATTTTGAAAATCCGGTTTTTTACACACACCCTGTAAAATTTGTCATCATTTTCAGCCCAGAACACCCGATTCCACCAGGCGATGCCTTTCGTGGAAGAAGCCAATCTTCGAATAACTATTCCTACATAGAAGAGCCTACACATTCCCTCAGCAAAAATAACCATGCCCGTTTCTACAACGCGAGTAATTTTCTAACGCCCACATGGTATTCACCACCATTGTCTCCGCATGATAAGCGTCATAGACATCGAAATTCCGTTTCGTTATCCGAAGAGCTAGCTCAAATGTTGAGCATTACAGGCTCAGAGGTTCCCGCAGCGGGTGCTATTGAAACTCCTTCAGTTAGATCGTTTATAGACCAAACAACTAGCAGCTCTGAATCTTTATACCCAAACGAAGTTATTGTACATGATCAAAGCTAAAAAACACTTCCCTGATCCAGGGAAGGCCTGTATATTGAAGCGAAATGCGATTTTTGTGACTTTTTGCTTCAGTACACAAGCCTTCCCTGAATCAGGGAAGCGTTGTCTGTTATGATGAATAGTATTTGTTATGATGAAATTTACTCCTTTTTGAACTACTAACTGGGAACTTTTTTTAAAGAAAGTTTTTTAATAGAAAATTTTTATTAAAAAAGCTGAACATTTATAAGAAAATTGAGCATCTCCGGAAACGGGTTTGAATTTGTCTGAATATTGACACGAAAACCTGAATTTTACTTTTTTAATACACTTAATTATTGGGTGTATTTAAAAAAAACAATGACGACATTCTGTTTAGTTTGACGAGACGAACAAAACGACACCAAATTGATCCAATTTGAAAATTGTTTTGGGTTATTGAAACGAAAAACCTGAATCAGAGTTTTCGTTTCAATAACCCAAAACAATTTTCAAATTGGATCAATTTGGTATCGTTTGGTTCGTCTCGTCAAGCTAAAAAGAATGCCGTAATAAGCGTATTTAAAAAATGTAAAATTCAGGTTTTCGTGTCAATATTCAGGCAAATTTCGGAAATCATCGTGAAATGTGTTTCGCGACTGCTAGCGCAAACCCTCATTGCATAAGTAAAATTTCATCAACTTGTACAATGTACATATATTAATTTAATAAAAACCAAATAATTTTTTATCTTGTATTCATTGCCAATATGTAAATTTTATATTGTCAGCATAAATTTAAAGACAATTGTTTAAAACATCAAAAAGTAAATTGATTGATTTGAAAATTTAGTCAGTTTCTCCAGCCATCAATTCCCAGAATTCTAAAATGATCAATTAAATTAACAGTCTTCACTCGAAAAAACTATGAAAAGTTATATATTCGGAAAGTTCATGAAAAATGCAGCATTTTTTGTTTTTACGGCAACCTCTGAATCGTTATCGCCGCCGAGTGAATTGCGTTTGAAGTTGGCAATTTTTGAAATCTGTGTATTACAACGAAAACATGAATGCAGTGAAAATCGGCATACACAATAACGGGACGATGAAGGAAATTACAAGCACAATTGTCGTCTCGTTCTTGATCATTACGTTCATGTGTTATTTGAACGATCGTTCCGTCCCGTTCTTGTCTATGCTGAAAATTTGTCCCTGAATCAATAAAAGTAGTATATTGAAGCGAAAATTTTTTTAAATTTCGTTTTTCATCAACTTACAACAACTACCAAAAAATTTTTGAATTTTCGCGTCAATACTTTTATTGATTCAGGACGAATTTTCAATATGTCCATGTTTTCGTTGTAATACACAGAGTTAAAAAATCACCAACTTCGCACGCAATTATCTCAAAATCTACAACGAATCAGAACATGCTGTAAAAACAAAAAATACTCCATTTTTCATGAACTTTCCGAATATATAATTTTTTCATAGTGTTTTTCCGTCTCGAAACGGGTCGAATGTGTCTGAACATTGACACGAAAATCCTGAATTTTACATTTTTTAAATACGCTTAATTATTGGGTGTATTAAAAAATGACGGCATTTTTTATATCTCGACGAGACGAACAGAACGAGACCAAATTTATCCAATTTTAAAATTGTTTTGGTTTATTGAAACGAAACCCCTGAATCAGAGTTTTCGTTTCAATAACCCAAAACAATTCTCAAATTGGATAAATTTGGTGTCGTTTTGTTCGTCT
>JAQGCP010000869.1:0-14383 GCA_034699885.1 Acrobeloides thornei | reverse complement strand
ACACGACAACCCCATACATTACAACAATATTTTCGTGTCGTAACTTGATCATGTTGAGAACTTCTTCTAGGAGCTCAATCAATTTTTCGCGCTCTTTCAAAGTTTTACAAGCACACGGAATTTGTTCCTCTGGACTTTTTCTCCATATCCCAAAACGAACCGATCCGTAATGTCCTTCTCCAAGCTTCTTTTGAAATTCGATCTAACAATTTGTTTCAAAAGTTATATGTAAGCTCTCAAAAATTCTACATTATCTTCATGAATCAACGCTTTTGAAGAATAGTCGTTAGCATGTGGCTTTGGACTCAGACTATCCAAAGGGTGTCCTTCAACCATAAGAATATCAAGATATTGGTTTAAGCTGAAAAATTATCGAATAATAACTCAAAAAATCGAACAAAAATGTTCGTGTGAAATTAATCTGTATAATCGAAGAAGTGCAGAAAACGCAAGGTTTATAAACAGGTTTAGTGTAAAAGATGGTCTCATAGGCAAAAAATGATGAATCATTTCCGAGTAGTTAAAAATAGTCGAATTAACTTTGAGTCGTTTTCCGGCTATCAGTTACAATAATGAGTCAGGGTGTCCTTCAACCATGAGAATATCAAGATGTTGGTTTCAACTTCAACAATTATTGAATAATAACTCAAAAAATCGAACAAAAATGTTTGTGTGAAATTAGTCAATCTGAATAATCGAAGAAGTGCAGAAAACGCAAGGTTCATAAAGAAGTTTAGTTCTTCCAATGACAATGGACATAGAGGTCATGAGAAACATCATCATGAAGGACTCGGAGTTGGAAATGAAGGCGGTTTTGGAAATGGCCGAAACTTCGGTCGTATCGGTTCAGGTCGAAATGGAGAATTCGATGAATTCCAACAATTTGGACAAGAGAACGGTGGATTGAGAGGAAATCTGGGAAATTTTGGAGGCAGGTTAACGAAGGCCTAAATGGTTTTGGTAAAACTGGTCAAAGAGATTTTGGAAGTCTTGGTGGAAATGGAGGTAAAAAATTGCTGGAAACTTGTACGACGAGTTGATTTTTAGGTCAAAATTTTGACCTAAATCTAAAGTTTTTTTAACTGATCTAGAGTCTCTCTAGACAGCCATAGGTGAATTGAAAGTGATCTAAAACTGTTCTAAGCCGATCTAGAACCATCCTAGACTGACTCAGAACTGTCCTAAATTGATCTAAGATTGTCAAAACCGATATGGAACAGACGAATATCACCAATATAGACCAACTCAAGTATAAGTCCAACCCCAAACCATTGATTACGCGCTGCTCTAAGTTTAGAGCAATTTAAAAGTTATAAGTACACGTTATCAGAATCATTACTAGATCCTGATTCGGGGCTGCTTGGTCTTGAATTATCTCAGATGGGCTAGGATATACTCGGTTTGGGAGGATAGACTCGACTGGGTCAGAATTTGCTCGGATACGGGTTACTCGATTGGATGAGGATCGTATCGGTTGTGTCTTGGTCTGCACAGTAGTCAAGATCAAAAATTTGATACACTTGTTTGAGACGGAACTTTCTTTATACCAACCTTGAGAACAAACTTGAGTTAAAATATGCGTCTTTTAGTCGATCCTGACCAGGTTTTACTCGAATTTTCCCCTTGCACAATGAAGAATTGACTATATGGAGGAAGCATGATAGGTAAGTTGGTAGGTTGGCCGTTGTTGTTAATTATCGGCTGATGGGTCGCCCATTGAAGGAGCTGCCCGTTTAATGTCGAATTTTGGGTTTGCAAATTCCCAGAGACACATTCTTAAGAATATAGGAAACAACTTGTCGGTTTGTCCATTCAGGGAAATCCAGGGTGAACGAGGCATTTGCAATGTTCACTCCGTATACGACTGCTGTGTTCGTACTACAATTTTTGTTTCTGGTCGGTTGCGGTCCCTTACTTTGAGCATTGGTTGAGTTCCAGGTTGAGGTTGAAAAATTTGAGCCTGTACGGAATAAATCATTCAAATCGTAAATTAGTCGCCAACCTACGTTCTTAGCAAACTTGACTAGTAGGTCGACTTTTGCAGATAAAAGATTAGCAAGGAATAAAATCAGACAAAGCAACCCCTTATCCTGGGCCTATTGCTATTCTTCGGAAATAGAAATCAAAAGTGGGGTTCATTTTTGCGTTTCCGGGACAACAATAGGGCCGGAAATTACGCGAGTACAAAAAAGTATAACTGGTGCTTTAAAAATTTTTAGCGCTAACAATTTCAAAAATAAAGATTTTTGAAAAACTTTTCCTAGCTTGAGAATTTCAAAAAAAATTTTCCAACAACTTGGCCAAATCTGTTTTCAAAAATTCTTGAAAAAGATTTTAATATTCGAAATAATGCAGGTTTTTCGTTTCAATACACAGACTTTTTCAAATTTTTAGGGAAAAAAGTGCTCACCTTTGGACGCTGTTATCTCAGAAATGAAAAAGAAGAATCTAATACTACTGTAAGTGCAAATTCAAAGATGCGGTGGTGCATGATTGCGCTACCTCAAAAATTTGGCAAAAAGTGGCGCTCTGGTAGGCGCGGACCAATAAATATATAGAAGAAGTGGTACGCTCTGGTCGGCGATGGCAAAGTTGTGGTCAAAGATGGGGGCGCTCTGGTCAGCGGGTCGAGTAAATGCCGGGGTGGTCAAAGATCAATAGCCCCAGAGGGTGCTATGCGAAAAGAACCGGACTTCAATTATAAGCCCTACGATGACCGCAGAGTAACTTTATTTTTCAACAATAATAACAAAGAAAAAACGAACGTCAAACAGGAGAGTGCCTTCATCGATCTTCTAAATTACAACACGCTCGTGGGCCGAAAAATCTAGGATGTTTTAGTTGTTAGAGAGGAGGAGTTTTTACACTTGTGACTTTTGTACGGGTAAGATAGGGCCAAGGGGAGAGGGTATCTTTTAAAGCTTAAAAGAGTTTTTGACACCCTCTGATACCATGATCTATATCTTTTGAGCGTTTTGACAAATTCTAATTCTTTTATTTTTGTTGATTCCAAGTATAATTTGATTCCATGAAAAGTGCAACAATATTTGGACGAGGGTGGGATTCGAACCATCAAGCCATAAGACTCGCAACTCTCCCAATTATGCCACTTGGACATAACGGCGTCGAAACTTTTTGCAAACTTTCGTGCACCGTGTCAGGATGAATCAAATTTTTTTTAAATTTTAAAAAACAAAAAATTCATAGTCACTATAAAACTAACTAAACTTTGCCGAATTTTCAATAATAATTCAGAAAGAATAATATGTTTTTTGTAAACGTTTTTTTGTAAATTTATTTTTGTAAATATTCATTAATTAAAGTAAGTTTTTGTGTAAAAAACAATTGTAAACAGAAATAGTTTTTTTATTAAAAGCTCAAGAAGAAGGGTTTTAAACGGTATCACATCACTTCAGCGATTCGTTACTTGGCTTTAGGATTAGGCTTAGACAAAATTTCGGCTTGGGCTTATGACTAGACTTAAGCTTATGCTTAGACTTGGGGTTCCTAAGGCTAAGTAACGAGTCACCGAAGTGGCATAAAACCGTTTTAAACAACACAACCCAAATGAAAAAAGCACTAAAATAAATAAAAAAGTTACTAAAATAATTTAGCATTCTTTTTTTTAATAAAAAAAAACATACTTTTGTATACAAAAAAGTAAATTTTGTTTACAATAAATTTTTACAAAAAAATATAATTCAGTTTACAAAAAAAATAAATAAATTTTTTAAAAAAAATCGGAACTTTATAAAAGGACTTAACGCACTTTACCTTGGTTAAATTAAATCCATAGCCATAATTTACAAATCAAGTTTTTCTAGGTTTTTATGAATTTTTTTAATAGTAGGGTCTAATTCAATAGCCTTTTCAAAATCTGCTATAGCTTCGTTATATTTTCCTAAGTTTCTTTGTGCAATTCCTCTGTTGTAATAAGCAATTGCATAACCAGGCTTCAATTCAATAGCCTTTGTATAGTCCGCTATAGCCTCGTTATATTTTCCCAACTTTTCTTGTACATTTCCTCTCATGATATAAGCCTCTTCATGAGTAGGATCCAATTCAATAGCCTTTGTAAAATTTGCTATAGCTTCGTTATATTTTCCTAAGTTAATTTGTGTAAGTCCTCTGTTGTAATAAGCACTTGCATGAGTAGGATCCAATTCAATAGCCTTTGTTAAATCTGCTATAGCTTCGTTATATTTTCCTAAATTTTCTTGTACAGCTCCTCTGTTGATATAAGCCTCTGCATGAGTAGGGTCCAATTCAATAGCCTTTGTAAAATCTGCTATAGCTTCGATATATTTTTCTAAGCTGTTTTGTACAATTCCTCTATTGTAGTAAGCATTTGCATAAGTAGGATTCAATTCAATAGCCTTTGTAAAATCTGCTATAGCTTCGTTATATTTTCCTAAGCCTTTTTGCGTAACTCCTCTGTTGCAATAAGAATTTGCATGAGTAGGATCCAATTCAATAGCCTTTGTATAATCCGCTATAGCTTTGTTATATTTTCCTAAGTTACTTTGTGCAATTCCTCTGTTGTAATAAGCAATTGCATAACCAGGCTTCAATTCAATAGTCTTTGTATAGTCCGCTATAGCCTCGTTATATTTTCCCAAGTTTTCTTGTACATTTCCTCTCATGATATAAGCCTCTGCATGAGTAGGGTCCAATTCAATAGCCTTTGTAAAATCTGCTATAGCTTCGATATATTTTCCCAAGTTCTTTTGTGCAAATCCTCTGTTGTAATAAGCAATTGCATAGCCAGGCTTCAATTCAATAGCCTTTGTATAGTCCGCTATAGCTTCGTTATATTTTCCTAAGTATTTTTGTGCAAGTCCTCTGTTGTCGTAAGCAATTGCATAAGTAGGATCTAATTCAATAGCCTTTGTATAATCCGCTATAGCTTCGTTATATTTTTTCAAGTTTTTTCCTTGTACATTTCCTCTGTCGTAATAAGCACTTGCATCTGTAGGATCTAATTCAATAGCCTTTGTAAAATCTGCTATAGCTTCCTTATATTTTCCTAAATTTTTTTTGTAAAACTCCTCTGTTGTTATACGCAATTGCAAGGGTAGGATCCAATTCAATAGCCTTTGTATTCTTAGGCTTAAACTTAGGCTTAGAAGTAGGCTTAGGTTTAGGCTTACAAAGGAGGTTACCCAACTGTCATTCACAAAAAGTTTTTAAACATGGTTAAATCGATAGAGCATACCCACTTGCCTAATTAAAGTTTTGGTCTTTTTTCTCATAAATGCACTTTCGAGAACAAGCGCTTTAAAAGTTCATTTAAAAAAAGTGTCATGGTATTTGGTTCAAAAAATTGCGATTAAGTTAAAGGAACGGTGCACGCTCTAACAATTATGAAGAACAGATTTTCGTACCAATAATTAGATCTAATTGCAATTCAGGAAATTTTGTTGAATTTGTAAATGTTTTTCAAAAAAGTTTTTTGTTTCAAACTTTTTGAAACGCTTGAAAGCTTTGTTGAAAAGAGCAATCAAAATGTTTGTTTGTATGAAAAAATTTTATTTTTTCAACAAAGCTTTTAAGCATTTCAAAAAATTTGAAACAAAAAAAACTTTTGAAAAACAATCACAAATTCAACAAAATTGCCTGAATTACAGTTAGATCTAATTATTGGCACGAAAATCTGTTCTTAAAAATTGTTAGAGCGTGCACCGTACTGGAAGTAGCGTCAAATGGATAGGCGTATAGTTTTTTGGCCTAGACAGTCAAGGGTTCGAATCCAGCCATGGTAGAATTTGTTTTTTTGCTTTTGAAGAAGGAATATTTTTTAAGGCCTTTCCTTGACCCTGATTCAGGCAAAAGAAAATACAACTTTTCAGGGAGGCGTCTTCACGCTCTGAAAATGAGCGAAATCGATTCTTCGCATATGAAAATCCCAGTATAGGTCCCACCCTGACTTAATCCTGTCGAGAGAAATTCATATGAAATAGACACAGTTTTATATGTCTTTTTCTTGAGCCGGTTAAGTCAAATTGCTATTGTAATGGGCTCTATATAGGGGTTTTCATATGCGAGGAATCGACTTCGCTCATTTTCAGCGCGTGAAAACGCCTCCCTGAAAAATTGTATTTTTCTTTTACCTGAATCAGGGTCAAGAAAAATTTTTCAAACCCCGAAAATGTGCGCAATCGATTTCTCGCATAAAACTACTTTAAAAACCTGAAAATTTTTGTAATTTTTTGAACCAAGTACCATGACACTTTTTTAAATAAATTTTTTAAAGCGCTTGTTCTCGACACAGTGCATTTATGGGGAAAAAGACCAAAATTTTAGTTAACCAAGTGGGTATGCTCTATCGATAAACCATGTTTGAAAATTTTTTACGAATGACATTTGGATAACCTCCCTTATGAGGCTCACCGTTTTTTTACCTCTATGAAACGTAGTTTCATGACAGGGTTCTTTGGCAATATACAAATCTGTAGGTAGGGCTTATAAAGATTTAAAAAAATACCTGATACCATGGGATTTTCTTTCTCGGACAATTTCTGAAAAATTATTGAATAATAACTCAAAAAATCGAACAAAAATGTTTGTGTGAAATTAATAAATGTATAATGAAGAAATGCAGAAAACGCAAGGTTTATAAACAGGTTTAGTGTAAAACATGGTCTCATAGGCAAAAAACGATTAATCATTTCCGAGTAGTGAAAAATAGTCGAATTAACTTTGAGTCGTTTTTCCGGCTATCAGTTACAATAATGAGTCAGGGTGTCCTTCAACCATGAGAATATCAAGATGTTGGTTTCAACTTGAACAATTATCGAATAATAACTCAAAAAATCGAACAAAAATAGTTGTGTGAAATTAATAAATGTGTGAAATTAATAAATGTATAATGAAGAAATGCAGAAACGCAGGTTCATAAACAAGTTTAGTGTAAAAAGATGGTCTCATTGGCAAAAAAACAATGAATTATTTCCGAGTAGTGAAAAATAGTCGAATTAACTTTGAGTCATTTTTCGGCTATCAGTTATAATAAAGGGCCATAGCAGTTTTTAAAGTAAATTAATTTTCACGCAAAATTACAATAAAAACAAAAAAATGATAATAAACCAGTCAGCACAGGGCATTCAAATTAATTCATACTCTTAGTAAATATTGTTTTAATCCTTGGGTATATTACTAGAATACCGCAAATTGAAGCACCCTCTCGTAAGGGGTTGAAAAATAGAAGCACCGGTGATTCTATTAGAACAAATACGGTATCAGATTAAATTTGTTTTCGAAATTAAGTTCCAGAGTTTTTTCCGGAATATTTTTTCGAAACTACTTTTTTGAAATAAATTTTCTGGTGCCTAGGGTTGACGACACTTGAGTGTCCAACATTTGCGCATGTAAAATTTGGGGCTTTTCCTGGCTTTTAACTGCAAGGTACTAACCTTTTATTTCACCCAAAAACGCAATGGATTTCCGCCAGGTCTTCACGATCGGTCTCGTGCAGTAAACGTTGCCACACTTCTGAATTCTCGTGACGCTGAACTAAACGGTCTAAAATAGGGAAATAAGCGCGGGTGCAAACCCGATAAAAATATCAAACCGAAACTTTCTTTAACTTTATTTGTCTGAATTTCACAACCACAAAAACAATACAAAATCACAGTAAAAGTTTAGCAACACATTTCATAAATAATAAACATTTAAAGAAACGGTGCAGAAAAAGTTCTTTAGAGAAAGAAGCTTCTCAAACCTTTACTTTGCAAACGCCGGTAGCAAGAATGGAAAGAAGTAATTTAACGCGGCACAGTTGCAAAACGCAAGAAACTAATGGAACAACAGCGCAGAGCTCGCAACCGTTGCACCACAAGCCCTTTCATAAAAACACGATACGATAACAACGCAGTGCGCGATAAGAATAAAAACAAATAACGATGCGACGTAAAAACAATTGGACGTGATACAACGGGATGTAATAATAAATGCGATAGATATAAATAGAATGAGAAAAGAGATGATAGAATGAAATTACAATAACAGAGATTTCGCGCTAATATACAAAACAATTCAAAACATAAAGAGATTATTCTAAATTGATCTTGTTGTGGCGCCTTTCTTCACAGTTTCAACATTTTTCGTTAAAATCTCGAATTCGAGTCGGGAGGGGTCACTATTGCGAGGTTCGCGTAATCGGCCGGAGGGGGTCGTTATTGCGGGGGTCGCTACTGCGAGATTTGACTGTATATAAGTTTTTAGGAACAACCGCAAAATCTCTCCGAATCCGAATGTAAAAAGAGTTTTTGTGCAATTTGAATCGTTCTTTCATTTACATTTGGAAGAATTTTTTGAAGAAGTGGCCGAATCGTTTCCAAATTTGACATTATTATATATAATGCCTGATATCAGTGATAGACATCCCCTTTTAAATGTGGTAATTGCTTTTATATATTTATCAATTTGGCTAAATCCTAAATTTCAGGATCTGTGCCTTTTAAAAGTTGCTACTTTGACAGAAAATTATCAGAAAACATTGGAATATTATGGTTCTAATACTTTTCAAATTACTATAGATATAATGGGTGTCTTTCATGTTGAGACCAAGGTTTTTAAAAAAAAAGTTTTTAATTTTAAAAATTATTTAGCCACTGAAAGATAAACTTCATAGAGTTCCATATGGTTTTGAGCGAAAAGAGCTAAATGATGAAGAAAAAGCAAAAAGATATCGCTTCAGCTTTGGAAATGAAATTCAAATGGAAAAGAATAAAACCTTGATTTCCAAAGTTCTGATATTTTAAAATGTAAACTGGGCACCGAGCACCTTCGGCGCTCCTGAGGGACCATCCCAAGCGGGGCTTACTAGCGACTATACATTATCAATGGGGGGACTGTCCCCCTCGTTTAATCTAGTAGGATTATTTATTGATTGTGTATTTCTTAAATTTAAATAAATTGTAAATATAACAGGAACAAAATGTTTTTTATCAGTACCTACAGCAGAATGACGTTGAGCTTTTATTTTGTACTGGAATAAATAAAGTACAAAATGTCAAGGAAAAAAGCTTCTTATCAACTCTTTCTTCATGTGACCCCTTCACTTTCAGGTTAACTTATTAGTAGAATTTGTTTTGTTATCGATTTTTTAGTGCCTGAATTTTTAATAGGCATTTTGTAACAAAATGGATCAAAATTTGAGCCCTTATAGTTTATTGTCTCTTTCATCTGGGTCAATCTCGAATTGTACAACTTCCACTAGTGAAACGGATTTAAACGAAGATAATGAAGAAACAGGTGAAAATGAAGATGGATTGATGGAAGATGTGGATAGGATTTGGCCCCCTGATGTTGAAGAGGCATTACAAGAGGCGGTTAAAAAGTTCCCTGCATGTGGGAGGAGGAAGATTATGTGCGAAGGGAGGATGTATGGTAAGTATTAAAAGATCAGTTCAATCTGAAAAAAAGTCGCCTTTGATGGAAGTTCCCTTTCCTCCGTCGACCCTTCTCGCTACGCTATGGGGGGGGGAGTGTCCCTGGTTCGGCTTTAGGAACTTCCACAATGGAACTTCTACGACGGGGTTCAAAACGACATATGGAACTTCCACAACGATTTTCACGGGAAAATCAACCGTTGTGAAAGTTCCTAGAGCCACTATGAAAATTCCATTTATAATTCAAACATGATAATTTAAGGCCGAAACGAGCTCATTGCCAGATACATACTGCTCAAAACCGGTAAAACCCGAACCAGAAAACAAGTCTCATCTCACCTTCAAGTTCAAATTCGTAAGCAAGATCGCCGCGTGGGAAAATACATGGTATAAGTTTTCAAAATAAATTCAATTCTTACAAAAAAATTTAGAAAAATTCTCATGCTGTCTTGCCGCTTAATAACCATATGCAAAATCAGATTCCTGCTCCTCCTTCGATTGATGACCGGTAAAAATATAGTACATGCATTAAAGAAGTAGTTTTAGCCTTCGAACAATTTCCTCACAAAAATTAAAATGGATACATTTTCAAGCCTATATAAAGACACAAAGAGAAAATGCACAAAGAACATTTATACTTAACATAAGGAAAACATCAGACTACCTGATCCAAGTAAGACATTTTTTGCGCAATATTTCAATTTTTTAAGCCAATTAAATTCGAAGCAATAGTTCACAAATTTCCTCCAGTTTTAATGGAATTACTTACTTATGGTCCTTCTGATGCATTTTTTGTGGCAAGGTGTTGGACCAATTTTAATGATTTCCCAAAAACTTGGGATCCGAATAATTTTTTGTGTGACACAAAATTTGAATCAACTCATAAATTAGAGATTTCTATGAGAACAATAGTTTCTTCGTTTGGTCTGCCTGTTATTGATAAGTTTGAGGTATTATCTTAATTTATCAGAATTTCAATAGAAAGTGCGTTCCAGAAACTTACTGTACAGTATAGATCATACTGTGCAGTATGATTCATACTGTATAGCATACTGTACAACATAGGCGTAGCCAGGATTTTTGACAGGGGGCTAAAATGTAAAAGTCTGAAAAATCATGAAAACACAATGGGGGACCATTATTGTGACTACTCCCTTATCTATGTAGCCCAGGATGGGGACCTAAAATTTCGTGTTACAAAAATCAAACTTACATATTCTTCTTAAAGCCTTACGATTCTTGTAAATTTCTTTTTTTTCAGACCTGCACGTCAATCGAAGAATTCCACGAACCCAATAACAGCAGATACGTATATGAAATGTCGGAAATTCCAATGAGCTGGTTTTCTGCTAAACTTGCAAGTGAACTAGCAACTATACTTGAAACTCAAGGCTCACAGATGGTTAGTCAAGTGCTTGGAAATTTCAGCATCTTATACATAATCAAAAATATGCGAACAGATGAAACTTTATTGGTTGTGGCTTTTGTAGTGGAATGTTGTGAAAGAAATCAAGATCCGGGAAGTGTTTTTTATCGATTGGTTTTATAAAAATGTTGAAATATAAACTACGTACAAATAGATCGGGTACTTTAGTGAAATTGGAATATCTCTACAAGGAATAAAATTCTTCGATACGGTTTTTTACAATGATAGATGAGATATCTTGCTACACCCTCCACCTTGTGGCCAAGAAGCCGCTGCTTTGTCACTGCACCACCGATGCTTAGAATTTCATAAACTCACAAAAAAGTCGATCCGACACACGAACTGTCGATCCGATCCGACACGGAGGGGTGACAAATTCAATCCGTCAGTAGAAATTTTGTCGAATCACCGAATTAGTCAGTGATCCGACACTGTTGGATCGAATTAGTATGTGCCCTAAGTAAAATCGATAATGTTCATTCAGAATATGAAAAAAATTTTAAGATACGTTTTCTATGTTGAAAAGTTGCAAGTAAAAATTTTTTAAACTCATTGTCTTTGTCAAGACATTCCAATTTTACTAAAGTACCCAATCTATTTGTACACACTATGCAAATATAAAAAGTTTTAATAAAAATACATTTTGTCTTTAACTACTATATGAAAATATCTACTGATGGTTTTGGCTTCATCATCCAAACGAATTTTGAAAAAGCTTGGAACATTAAAATTTTAATTATAAATGTTTTCCACTTGAAATTTTATATTCTAAGCTATACCGAAATTCTGTCGGATAGTCTTAATTTATGCCTGAAGATTTTTCCAAATCTCACGCAGACCTCGAGCTGCGCACCTTTGTGTTTGTTTCATATACTAGAATAACATAAAAACGCACAAAGCAACGTCATTTCGCTTTTTGAAGAAAAATTCTTATAGTTGAGATATTCGCATTTATGTACCGCTAGCCTCCCCCCCATTTTTAGTGTACCAAAAAATGAACTTTTCTGAATTCTCTTATTTCGCTTCCAAATGCGCCAATTTTTCATACATGGGGTTTTTGATTATGGGAAACACGAATCCAATGGAATAAAAAATTTTGAACTCAGGAGAAAAAATTTTCTCTTTCAAAATATGTAAATAACAAATTAAACCACTGGAAAAAAATAGATTATTGCACATCATCATCAGAATCATCATCCTTATTATTCTTTCCATTTCCACTATCTTTAACAGACTTCTTATGTTTCGCTGTTGCTAAATAGTCTTTGATCTTATCTGCTCGTGCCAAATATTCCTCCACACGATTTCGGATAGTTTTCTTCTGCTTCTCACCTTGTGCTTCATCTAAAAAGAATGGTTAGAACAAGATTTGAAATCCAGTAAAACCTACATTTCAACGCATGAATAAAGTAGTCAACTCCGATTGTATAATATCGTAATGCTTCCTCATAATTTTTGGCCTTGTCAGCCTCAATAGCCTTGGTAATAATAGCAATAGCTTTATTTAAACTGGTTTCATTTGCCATGATCTTTAAAAATTTTTAAGTTTTGCAGCCTGCTGTAATGAAACGAAAAATTTTCCGTATTCCATTTTCGGGTTTCAACATTTTTTACTAAAATGGAAACGGAAAATGAAAAACAAAAAATTTTCTGTTTCATTGCAACAGGACATACCTGTAATATGGTTTGCATATCCTTATCAACCTTGGTTTTCACATCCTCAGTCATCTTGGTTTGCACATTCTCATCAGAGTCATCATCCTCTCCGCTTCCATTATCTTTGACAGGCTTCTTCTTATCCTTCGCTGTTGCTAAATAGCCTTTGATCTTATCTGCTTGTGCCAAATATTCCTTCACACAATTTCGGATAGTATTCTTCTGCTTCTCACCTTTTGCTTCATCTAAAAAGGATGGTTAGAACAAAATTTGAGATCCAGTAAAACCTACATTTCAACGCATGAATAAAGTGGTTAACTCCGATAGAATAATATCGCAATGCTTCCTCATAATTTTTGGCCTTGTCAGCCTCGATAGCTTTGATCATAATCTCGATAGCTTTAGCTAAACCTGTTTCATTTGCCATGATCTTTAAAAAATTTTAAGTTTTTCAGCCTGTGGCCTGCTTTAATAAAACGGAAATTTTTCTATTTTCGCATTTTTTCACTAAAATGGAAAACAGAAAATTTTCTGTTTTATTACAACAGAACATACCTGTAATATGGTATGCACATAGTCATCAATCTTGGTTTGCAGATCCTCATCAGAGTCATCATCCTTATTATCCTTTCCGTTTCCACTATCTTTGACAGGCTTCTTCTTATCCTTCGCTGTTGCTAAATAGCCTTTGATCTTATCTGCTCGTGCCAAATATTCCTTCACACGACTTATGATAGTATCCTTCTGCTTCTCATCTTTTGCTTCATCTAAAAAGGATGGTTAGAACAAAATTTGAGATCGAGTAAAACCTACATTTAAACGCATGAATAAAGTGGTCAACTCCGGTCGTATAATATCGAAATGCTTCCTTATAATTTTTGGCCCTGTCAGCCTCGGTAGCCTTGGTAATACTATCAATACCTTTATTTAAACTTGTTTCATTTGCCATGATCTATAAAAAATTTTAAGTTTTGCAGCCTGCTTTAATGAAAAGGAAAATTTTCCGTATTCCATTTTCGAGTTTCAAAATTTTTTTCACTAAAATGAAAACGGAAAATTTTCCATTTTCGCATTTTCTTCACTAAAATGAAAACGGAAAATGAAAAACAGAAATTTTTCTGTTTCATTTAACAGGATTATTGCACATCATTATCAGAGTCATCATCCTTATTATCCTTTCCGTTTCCACTATCTTTGAGAGGCTTCTTCTTATCCTTCGCTGTTGCTAAATAGCCTTTGATCTTATCTGCTCGTGCCAAAGTTTCCTCCACATGATTTCGGATAGTATCCTTATGCTTCTCATCTAGTGCTCCATCTAAAAAGGATGGTTAGAACAAGATTTGAGATCCAGTAAAACCTACATTTCAACGCATGAATAAAGTAGTCAACTCCGATCGTATAATATCGCAATGCTTCCTCATAATTTTTGGCCCTGTCAGCCTCGGTAGCCCTGGTAATAATCTCGATACCTTTAGCTAAACTTGTTTCATTTGCCATGATCTATAAAAAAATTTAAGTTTTGCAGCCTGTGGCCTGCTTTAATGAAGTGGAAAATTTTTCCGTATTCCATTTTCGAGTTTCAAAATTTTTTTCACTAAAATGAAAATGAAAACGGAAAATTTTCCGTTTGTGACCTCTCTAGAGGTAACTTTATGCGGGAAAGCGGTTGCGAGCATTGATAAAACATGAAAGCGAGTTTTTTTCGGGAAATTCTTGCAAATCAGGCAAACACAACAAAGTAATTCACAACCTCTTTAGGCAGTGATGTATTTGTTTAGGTTTTTTGTTTATGTTTAGTTTACAGTAAACAAATACAAATTTTATTTGTTTAGTTTAGAGACTATCATGAACAAAAAATAATTTGCAAAATTGCTTGTCCCAAAAAGTGATTCTCATTTTTGCGAACAAA
>JAQGCP010000868.1:0-14388 GCA_034699885.1 Acrobeloides thornei | reverse complement strand
TGGCCATTTTTCAGCACTTTCCAAAAAATAATTAGTCAATTGAGTGAAAATCCTGTAAATTGTCGCGTAAAATTTTTCTTCGCACATCTGCCTAGTCGAGCTCTTTGTCATTTAGTGCTTGTCTGGTTCGAAATTTCACCTGCCGCATGATATCCGGTCATGGCCGGACATTAGGAAACAGCGAGGGAAAATAGTCATAAACTGTCAAAAAAAGACCTGTTCTTGTCACTTCATTAAGGGATTATGTGTATAAAATTGAGACATGTCAAAGGGTAGGGTTTAGTTGGTCAAATGGCTAGACGAAAGCTGATTAGACGTGGTAGTTATGGACCTCATAGTAAAGTAAGTTTTTTGGGTATAAATGCTCCCGTAAAAAAGGATAACGGACCAGTCCAAAAACACGTATTTTTTGGAATTACTCTTTGCATAAATTATGCTATATTTGAGTGTATGTGGACTTGTAGACTCTTGTTTTTCGAAACGTCCAACTCTCAATTAGTCCGCATTTGGTGTCAACAATGTGGAAAGTTTGGTTTTCCATTGACACAGGTCAAACATATAACGTTTCCCCCCAAACCAATTATATTTTCTGCGCGCCAGTCATCGTCCGGCATAATATTTGGAGGCATTTGCCGAACGAAGTTGATCCTATTTTCAACACTAGTACACACACAAATGAGTTGCGCCACATGCAAACTTTAGAAAGTACAGAGAGCCGAACGCGATTTTATATATTACAACGAAAACATGAACTTCGTTCCTGAATCAATAAAACCCTTGGCAGCGCACCGGACCACTACACCATGGGGTCACTGAATGACTTTTTAGAAGGGTCGTGCCAAATTTTCAAAAAATTTTACATACCATACACCCTTGTGTTACAAAGACCCCCAATTGTACTATTATAACACAAAAATTTTAGATTTCTTTAATGGAAAACGATGTGCAATTACTTCAGAAATTGCTCAAACTCGGCGAAACGATTCAAGAATTGCGAAACAGTCGTCCAGTTCATAGGGCTAGTAGTGAAACGTCGCTTGCGTCTAGTCTTGGAGAAGAAGAAGAAAACGTAACTTATTAGAATTGCATACACACAAACGATGCTAATTTTTAGGATGATTGGCGTCCATTAGAGCAAAGGGACAACTTCAGTGCTTCAATGTCCGCTATAACTAGACTTTATGTGGACGACGAGCCTCCGAATGTACAATATTTTTCCAGGAAAAATTCGGTTCTTCGGATTCCTATTCCACCTAGGAGTAGCAATAGAATGTTGGGCAATAAGAGAATTGTAAGAATTTCCGGGGCTACTACACACTAGGGGGAGGGGTGGGGGCTTGAAAATTTTTGAAAATTTTTTTCTTGGAAATATGAGAAAACAAAAAACACAAAAAAACGCTTCCCTGATTCAGGAAAGGCTTGTGTATTGAAGCGAAAAGTTGAAAAAATAATATTTTTGTCTACAAATGACCCCTTCTACCAAATGAAAACACTTTTACCTCGTTTTTAGACAAAAATCGCATTTTTGCAACTTTTCGCTTCAATACACAAGCTTTCCCTGAATCAGGGAAGCGTTTTTTCGCTTACCCTCATCTTTATGAACCTAATCTTGTCTTCTTTTAGCCACGTCGACCGTCGGAATTAGCCAAGTCAGGCCGTCTTCATCTTGAAGACAGTGGCCATTCTTCGGGCAGCTCTTCTTCAGATTCCCCACCTCAGCATTCACCCAACGCCATCTCAGATAGCTTGTCCAGTCGCTCAACATTGTCGGATCGTCTCCCCGTGTTTGAAGAGATCAAGATCCCGCGGGTCAGTGCTGGCCACCGTGTCTCGCTTCCAGTCGGCACAGTTCTCGAAAAAGAGCACCGCTATACCAAGTATAGCCGACATGAAAGCTCCGACTCTGGCATCCGTGATGATGGCTCGAAGTCGCCTCCATTGCTTCATTAAAATATAAAGCTGTGTGCGTTCATGTTGATATATGCAGGTTCGACACAAAAAGTCGAAATTCATATCGAAAATTTGGGCACTATAACTTTCGCCACGAGTTCGATTTTTTCCATGAAAAAATCGAATCTCGCTACGATAACTTTCGCCACTTTCGTGTCAATAACCATATTTATTGCAAATCAGGCAACCCTGAAATTATTCTGTCGCAGAAAGTGAAATTCCATTGCACAATTGTTGAGTTGCCTGATTTGCAATAGTATGTATATTGACACGAAAGTTATAGTTTTTTGACAACGTGACGAAAGTTGTCGTGGCGAACATGAAACGTGGTGAAAGTTATAGTGCCGAAAATTTTGTCTTTTTGCGTCCATTCATTGTTGCCATACGGGCATTTTTTTGTATTTTTTTAAACTATTATGCTTTTAAATAAAAATTTGATTTTCAATTTTTTTACAAGGTTTATAAAAAACCAGAATTTGGGCGATTTGTTCATGTTTTTCAAAAAAAAATTTTTTATTTTTTTCAAAAATGACCCTATTAGAACTAATTTTATGCGAGGAATCGCGTATTTTACAACGCTTGAAAACGCTTCCCTGATTCAGGGAAATGAGTGCTTTGTATTGAAGCTAAAATCGAACAATTTTGAAATTTCTCCCTCAAAATCATATTTCTTGGGGGTAATTTCATGCGGGGAATCGATTGAGCGTATTCCCGAAGATTGAAAATACTTTCTTGACACTGATTCAAGGAAGTTAGTACATGTTCAATTTTCGCTTCAATACACACTCTTATTGCCCTGAATCAGGGCCAGGAAAGCATTTTCAAGATGAGAATGCGCGCAATCGATTCCCTGCATGAAATTACCCCCAGGAATATGATTTTGAGAGAGAAATTTCAAAATTTTTCGATTTTCGCTTCAATACAAATACATCTATTCCCCTGAATCAGAGCCAGGGCAGCATTTTCAAGCATTCGGGAATGCGCACAATCGATTCCCCGCATGAAATTACCCCCAGAAATATGATTTTGAGAGAGAAATTTCAAAAATTTTTCTATTTTCGCTTCAATACACATACATCTATTCCCCTGAATCAGGATCAGGGAAGCATTTTCAAGCTTCGAGAATGAGCGCAATCGATTCCCCGCATAAAATTAGGCCCTAATAGGGTCATTTTTGAAGAAGAAACAAATTTTCGGATCGAAAAAACATGAAAAAATCATCCAAATTCCGGTTTGTTTATACACCCTGTAGTACCGAATTTGACATTGTCGAAGCAAAAAACATTTCCCTGATTCAGGGAAGACGTATTGTATATTGAAGCGAAAAGTTGCAAAAATGCGATTTTTGCCTAAAAAACGACTCCTTTTTGGATAAAAATGTGCAGGGAATCCGAATTTGACATTTATAAAATCCCTCAGATTCAAAAAAGCTGTATATCGACACGAAAATTCGGATTCCCCGCACATTTTTACCCCAAAAGGTAAAAAAATCGCATTTTTGTGACTTTTCGCTTCGATACACAACATACATGAACAAGGAGGGGGGACAAGCTACCTCGATGCTATATGGCGTCGACCAAAAAAAGGACCTTTTTTTTAGCCCGACGGCTTCGCCATCCCGAGGCTATATGAATCTTTAACTTTTGGCTCGATGCTAGCTACATGAGGGAGGGGGACAGTCCCCCCCCCATTGGTAATGTATGATACACAATATGACTTCCTTGAATCAGGAAAGCGAGTTTCTGAGTTGAAAATGATTGTATAAAAATTTTTATTTAAAAATTCTATAAAACTATTGTCTATGCAACGCTGTGGCATTCATAATTTGGCTCTCAAAATTCGTTTAGTTTTTATCTGTTTCACGGGAGAAGTTCCAAAAAGCGCCGGAAGCATAGCCTAGTGGTAACACAGATTTTGAATTTGAAGGCTATAGGTTCGAACCCATCTGGAGCCTAATCTTTTTGCATGGTCCAAATTAGAAAAAAAATTACAAGGGGTAATTTTTATGCGAAAAATATGAATCTGATGTTATTTTTTCATGAAAAAATAACATAAGATTCGTCGTGTTTTTCACATAAGATTACCCATATGCAATTTTTTTTCAAATTTGGACAATGCAAAAAGATTAGGCTCCGGACGGGGATCGAACCTGGGTCTTCAAATACAAAGTCTGTGATGCTATCCACTAGGCCATACTTTGAGTTCCCCTGAATTTCAATAAAATCGTGCTTATTGAAACGATTGGCAAAAAAGATCATCAAATTTGCGATTCGAAAAAAGTTTCAAAAACAAAGCTTAATTATGAATGCGTAATAGAAAAAAGAGCAAGTGAAAATTCACATGAGAGAGCATTTTTTCTTGCTATTGGCCTTCTCGTCCTCGTCGTTCATTGTCAACTGCAGTGTTCTCTTCTTTTCCATCGCAAGAAGTTTCTGGAAGAGCTCGGGGATGTTCTCATTGTTTTTGGCACTTGTCTCGATGAAGCCGCAACCCCAGCGTGAAGCCAGCTTCTCGCCTGTTTCTGTCGCAACTTCACGACGCTAAAATTTGAGTAAGGTTCAAAATTTTAGCTTCAAGCATCAGTCCAAAAGTTGCCATAATTTGTATATTTTCGGAAAGTTGATGAAAAATGAAGCATTTTTGTTTTTACGGCATGCTCTGAATCGTTGTAGTTTTCGAGAAAATTGCGTTTAAAATTGCTCATGCATTTCGTTGTAATACATAAACTAAAAAAGTTTGTGTATTACAACGAAGAGCTTGTACACAAATTCAAATTTTCAAACGCAATTTTCTCAAAAACTACAACGATTTAGAATATGCCATAAAAACAAAAAATGCTTCATTTTTCATGAACTTTCTGAATATATACAAATTGTGGCAACTTTTTTCCCACTGGACTGGTCGTTTCAAGCCGAAAATATACTTGTGATTCGTCTTTCTTATTCCCGACCAACATAATTGGCACGTCGGCGATTTGTTCCCCTTTAACTTCTTTGAGCATGAGAATGATTGGTCCGAGTTCTTCGAGGCTCTGTTTACTATAAAAAAATGGAAAATCATCTATTGGTTTTTTTCCTCTGAGATACCTGGTAACGGAATAAACCAAAACAAAGGCATGGCCTTTACTAATAGACAATCTTTGCATAGCTGGGAATTGATGGCTGCCTAAAAAAAGTTGTTCTCTCAAACGAACAACCATGTAAAACATACCGGTAGTATCCGTAATTTGTAACGTACAGACATTCTTTTGGTTACAACTTATCACCTATAATAGAGATTTTTGGAGCTACTAACACAATGGGGGGGGGGCATCTACGTGAAAATTTTTTCACATGGTCTTGATTCAGGGAATGGATTCAGTGTATTGAAGCGTAAATCAAAAAATTTTCTTTTCTCGCTCGTACACCAACTCCATTCCCTGAATCAGGGTCAGGATAATTTTTTCATACTTAGAAAATGCGCGCAATCGTTTCTCCACATAAAATTACCCTCAGATGATTGCTTTCAGTGCGAAAAAAGAAATTTTTTCGATTTTCGTGTCAATACACCAACTCCATTCCCTGAATCAGAGTCAAGGAAGCGTTTTCATACTTCAAAATTCAGCGAACCCCGGGATTTCGAAGGTGGCCAAAAGTAATCTTATATCTTGATTTGTGCATATTTACCTGTCGATAAGTATCCTCAATGGTAGGCACATAATTTTCACTGAAAGTCCCTTTAACAAACCGCAAGACAATACTGGATTTTCCAACGCCTCCGGGACCAAAGACTGCGACACAGTAGTCACTCGTAGACTGGTCAGGAGCCCTATGGAGCTCCCCACCCCTCGCTGAGTCCGTCTCAATACTGAACCAAAAATATAACAATCTATAGAAACAATATTAGTGAGTCAAAAATAGGGCAGAAAATTAGAAATATTCTCTAGGCTAAGCTTTCTTTCGTTGATCTAAAATTTGAAAGGAAAAATGTTAATTTTTGCTTCAATAACTTTTTTCCCTGAATCAGGGAAGCGTTTTCATGTTCTGTATATAGCTTTTTTAATGCATCCCTGCGTGATCGTATGGCGGGAGGATCAGGATTAGTTAGTACTTCTTAAAAAAGGGACTAAAAAAGCCTAAGTCTAAACCTAAGCCTAAGCCTAAGTCTAAACCTAAGCCTAAGCCTAAGCCCAAGCCTAAGTTTAAGCCCAAGCCTAAGTCTAAACCTAAGCCTAAGCCTAAGTCTAAACCTAAGCCTAAGCCTAAGCCTAAGCCCAAGCCCAAGCCTAAGTTTAAGCCCAAGCCTAAGTCTAAACCTAAGCCCAAGCCTAAGCCTAAGCCCAAGCCTAAGCCTAAGTTTAAACCTAAGACAAGCCTAAGCCTAAGCCCAAGCCTAAGTCTAAACCTAAACCTAAACCTAAGCCTAAGTCTAAGCCTAAGCCCAAGCCTAAACCAAGTTAGTACTAATCCTGACTTTCCCGCCATACAACCACACAGGGATGCATCAAAAAGCTATATAAGAATCCACGTTTCTTTTCGCTTCAATATACACGTTGCCTGATTCAATAAAAAGTTCCGTGGTAACAAAAAAAATTTCGACTATATCATAATAAAGTCCTTAACGCTTTTGGGAGTAGTAGTCAAAAAAATGCAAATAGAAAATAATCCCATCTCACATAATTAGGGGAAATAATCTCGTAACATATAATGCTTTTGGCATTCCTGAAAAGCCTCGAGGCAAGCTGGCCACAAAATTCCATTTGAAATGAATGGATTTGGTGGATCTCGACAAAGTCCAGCAGCAAGAAAGAATCTAATTTAAAACTCGCGCGTTCCCCAAAAATGACACATCCATGAATGGCATTTCACAACGAGAAAATTTTTCTTTGCTTCATATGTTTTCTTCGTCGACATGCGGGATTACAACATCAGCGCCTTCATCTTTACCGCTTGAATGAACTGAAAAACACAGGTAGAATGTAGCAGTAGTAGCCATACATACAATTAGATTTAAAAATGCCGTAAGCAGGTCTAAAAAAACCGTTTATTGTTTGGACATTGAGGCGAATTGAAGAACTGAGTCTAACAGCCATCAACCACGCACAAGCCAATCGCTAAATCGAGCACAAGGGGCAGTGCAATTACTCGTGAAAAGGTGCATAGATAAACATGCCAACGACGTAATTAGCTCCATATAAAAGCCCGAATAAGAAACGGATGGAAAACAATCATTCTTTTTTTTGAAAATGAGCATTTTTGAAGTTTTCTTTCCTCACGTCATGTTTGATGTTAGCGCGCGTAAAAAATTCGAAAAGTTCATGAAAAATGGTGCATTTTTGGTTTTTACGGTAAATTCTGGATCATTGTAGTTTTCGAAAAAATCGCGTTTGAAGTCGGCGATTTTTGAAAAAAAATCTGTGTATTACAACGAAAACATGAACACTATAACTTTTGCAAATCTCGCCACGATAACTTTCGCCAATTTCGTGTCAATAAACATATTTAATTTTAGACTAATTGTTGCCTGATTTGCAATAAATATGTATATTGACACGAACGTGGTGACAGTCATAGTTTTTGGTAACGTGGCGAAAGTTATAGCAGACGTTAACAAATACCCCCTCCCTCCCCCCCCCCCAATTTTGAGTCTTTGATCGGTTGACCGTAAAGGAGATTTTGTCGGCCCTTAAGCCTTGATCGGTTAGCTAAGATATAAAAAAAATTTGATCGGACGACTTCCAAAATTGGTAATTGGTTGACCCCCCCCCCCCAATTTGGGGGGAGGGGGGTTTGTTAACGTCTGAGTTATAGTGCCATCAACCATGCCAACAAACATACATGAGCACGCCCCAGGTTTTTCACCTGGGGGGCTGTGGGCCGGGGTGGGGAGGTTGTGGGGGGGGGATGTAGGATGTGGTTCAGAAGGCCGACAAAGTGAGGATTGATAGTCGAAAAATAGGTTGCTTGGAACAGCATATTTATTTTTGGGAAAAAATATTTTTTACATTTATCAATCTTGTTTTGTCGCTTTTTTCAACCCCATCGGGAGGGAGACCAAATGAGGGTTGTGAATTTTTTTGAAAAGTCCACCTGGGGGTTGCCCATGTATGCCAGCAAGCCAATCGATACATCAAGTACTAGTGGCACAGTGCAATTATTCATGAAAAGGTGCATAAATAAACATGCCAACGACGTAATTAGCTCCATATAAGAAACAGATGGAAAACAATCGTTTTTTTTTGAAGAATGAGTATTTTTGTAGTTTTCTTTCACGTCAT
The DNA here is from genome assembly GCA_034699885.1 of Acrobeloides thornei. Lineage (NCBI taxonomy): Eukaryota > Metazoa > Nematoda > Chromadorea > Rhabditida > Cephalobidae > Acrobeloides > Acrobeloides thornei. Next base: position 6,182 of record JAQGCP010000868.1, on the reverse strand, counting down.
TTTTGATGTTAGCGCGCGTGTACGCTGCACCTGCATTACGTGTTTACCATGATATCAACTTTTTATGCTCTACAAGATGGTGAAAATGAAAATTTTGAAAAAAAAAATTTTGACGATGAGAGAAGACGATTGACACCAAAATCATCAAAATCGGAAAAAATTTTTTAATTTTTCGCACACGTGAATTTTACATGCACGTAAAAAGTAAAAGGTGCTCGAAAATTTTTTAAAAATTCAACTTTTTACACTTTTTAAGTGTGTTTTTCGGTACGCCCATATGCCCTTTGGTGTTTTTTTAAAGAAAAATCGTCCTACAATCAACTCTCGATTTAGTAACATCTCGATTTAGTGACCCCCTTTCGATTCGATTTAGGAACCCCTCCCCAGGGTGTCACTGTACTACATTAAACGTGTAATGACGTGTGCTGTTGTACAGACAATATCGGGAAAATACGTCACGCTAGGACTTTTGACTGTAAAAGCAAAAATCATAAAATTGCTTTAAAGAGATGATGGCGAATAGATTATTTGCCCCAAATAAAAAGTGCGTCATCACCGGAAAAGGTGTCCATTAATGAATGCATAAACTCGACGCAGTTTACGCCAAATTCATTTCCTTTTTGTTAGACTGAGTGGGTTAAATTTTTAAGAAAGAAAACATAGGAATTAAACACCTTGAGACAAAATAGCTAATAGAACAAAAAAACAATGAAATAATAGTCCGTGGCAACCATCCAAAAATGAGTGAAAGCAGACAAGCTCAATTCATAGATAAAGGAGGGCCGGCGAAGCTCATTCTCAAACCGACGTTTTTGCCCATTGTTGGCCGTGAGAATAGTGTGGTTGGAAGCCGGTCGAAAACATGGCCATGAGGCAAAACTCTAACTCTGACGCTCCCAACGGCGGGAAGCGAGCATATATATTTTTGAACCAATGAGAAGGAAAGAGAATAGCAAAACTAACCCAAAATGGCGCCTTCTTCATTTTGGACCTCAAAAAATGGCTCGACCGCTTTCGCATATTGATCTCGGCGGACTAAATTGTCTTCTGCCACCAAGGTGTACGCAAAATGAAATATACTCAAGACATTAATTCAGACTTCCAAAAAAAGCCAAAAAAAAAATACATTCCGTATTACTTATGCATTGCTAACGCTATTGGCTTGAGAAATACAGAGTGTTTCAAAATAAAGGGAACACCTGGAAATTTTTATTTTTACGCATGATTTTCTTCTTTTTTAAAGCGTCTCTTAGCTTTTTTGTTCAAAAATGAAGGAATTCAGACCTGATAGGCTTGGGCTTAGGCTTAGGCCTAGGCTTTGGGCTATTATTAGAACGCATAAAGGAGGTATTCCGAAACGAGAAATTTCAAGACTTTTGGATATTCCGTTGACGACCTTATTCAAAGATATTAAGCGATACGAAGAAACCGGAGATGATGAAGATAGACCAGAAAGAGGTAGAATTGGTGTTTCCAACAAGATTCGGCGCCTGGCACAAGGCTAATGAAACTCAAGAATGGTTGTCTGAAAAGTGCCCTGATTTCATTTCAAGAGACGAATGGCCTTCGAATTCGCCAGATTTGAACCCGATGGATGGATATCCTGTGTGGAGTATTCTTGAAGAAAAAGCCTGCGCTAAACCACACTATAATGTTGAATCTCTGAAACGCGAATTTTTTCGTTTTTTGTTGATTTATTAGAAACTACGTGGGTGTACCCGGGGTATGCTTTGGCTTAATTTCTTCCACATCATTCGCATTGACTTAAGCAGTATAAATGATAGTCTTCCTTCATTAGTCCTTGTTTCGACGGGACGACACCAGTGTCTTAACATTTGCGGCCCGACATTTGCGGCTCAACATTTGCGGCCCCGACATTTGAAGCCCCGAAATTTGCGGCTCAAACATTTAAAACCCCGACATTTGCGGCTCAACATCTTCAGGGTTTTAAATGGGGCCGCAAATGTCGGGGTTTCAAATGTCGGAGCCGCAAATGTCGAGGCCGCAAATGTCGGGACACAAATGTCGGGCCGCAAATGTCGGAACGCAAATGTCTGGGACGCAAATGTTAAGACGCTGGTGTCGTCCCGCCCTTGTTTTCAGACCAGCTCCACGAAAAAATCGGTCTTCTTTCTTCGGGGCATGTTGTTAAGGTGCATTCCTGATACTGCGAAGCATACCACCACATGAGTTCTTGCATCTTTGAAACACGCATTGGCCAAAGTCTAGAATAAGATTACTATTGAAACGCTTGAAAAAATTGTCGATAACTTCCCAATGCGACTGAAAAAAGTAATCGCGAAGTGCGAGATCTGTCGAACTTGCCTACTTTCATGTAATGTACAAGAGCAAGAAAACGAAGATTTTGACTTGAGCTACATACCGCCGGAGGCAAATTGGACAAGATACGTACTACAACCACCAAAAGAAAGAAATGGGAACGATTGCTTCTTAACTCAAATATCATTAAAAGGAACATGTTTCTCAACAGCCTATATAGAAGCCAAATGAGGCCACTTTGAATATTTTTTATTGTTTTTGTTATGGTTCCAACATAAAAAATTCAAAATAACATGTAAACACGAAATTTTACAGGTGTTCCCTTTATTTTGAGACACCGTGTACTTGTTATTTCATTTTTATGACTCTTATATGAATTTTATAAATTAAAATGACATGGAAGAAGAAACTTATCAAAATTAATATAGTCTAAAACTAAAAACAAATTCCTCGAGGTGTAAATAAAAACTTGTTCTACGCTTTCCAAATAAAATAGGTTTTCAATCTTTCAATAAAAAAAGTGGATCGAAAATAAAATAATTTTTTCTGAAAAATAAAATAATTACTTCTCAACGTGCTGGCCGAAAAAGCTAACAAGGGACATGCACGAAGTGATGCTTGAATTTTTCGAAAAGTCCTATATATTCTGAACGAGTATACCTGATAACCTTTTAAAAATAGCAAAATTAGCTGCTATTATTCTAATCTCGAGGAGATAAAAAATTTTAAGAAAAGGCAAAAACTTTTGGACAGCAACGGGAGTCAAACCCTGGACCTTAGCCTGCAATCAATCCACTGAGCCACATCGGGATCATTTTTTTACTTATATAATAGTACATATTTTTTATCTCGAGATTAGAATAATAGCAGCTAATTTTGTTATTTCTAAAAGGTTATCAGGTATGCTCTTTCAGAATATATAGGACTTTTCGAAACTATTCATGCGTCACTTCGTGCATGTCCCTTGTAAGTCAAAGTAGTAAAGCAAAAGATCTTAACGCTCTTTTGAACGAAAATTAGTTGACAAAACTTCTATCGAAAATCCGGTACGTTATCGACAATAAAATAATGTTTTATAAAATCAGGCAAATCGTTTCAATACTCAAATTCAAACATTAAAGAGCAGTAAGTGGTACATAAATAAAGCAAAGTTTGAACAATACAACGAAAAGCAATAATAAATTATAAAATTAAGAAAACGAAAGGTAAAAGATGGACAAAATATGACACTAAAGCCACATACTGAGTACTAAGCCTAAGCCTAGGCTAAAGTCTTACCATGAATTGCTCTCAATTTACTCTTTGGGACATCATGGCGAATCTTTAAATAATTAGAGGTTAGTATAAGAGTGAAGAAACGACAACATGTAACAGTTTCAAGAAACTTTAGGATGAAAAATTTCAAGAGATGAGCAAAAGAAGTAAATTAATGTTAAAGCTTAGGCATGTTGTGCCAAAGTAATTGCTTCCGAAAAAGTGCGTACGTTGTGTATGCGTTTGACAATGTCCGTAATTTTCAAGTGAAGCGAAAAGAAAAAAGGAACAGGAAGGAAGAAGAAACTTTTTTAAAGGCATAAATTAGCCAAATTGTTTCAAGTTGGAAAGCTTTTTTTTTCACAAATTATGCTAAAACCATCATAAAAAATTGACGACAAGTGAAGAAAAATATTAAAGGACCAATCGAGTGGGAAAACAGTTGCCTTTTTGTTGGTATTCGGAAAGTTCATGAAAAATGGAACCATTTTTGTTTTTACGGCATGTTCTGAATCGTTGTAGTTTTTGAGATAATTGCGTTTGAAATTTTGAGTTTGTGTACATGTTTTCGTTGTAATATACAAACTTTTTGAATTTTTTGCGGAAAAATCGATTTTTCTCCAAAAATTTGATTTTTCGCTAAAAATTCGATTTTTCGCCAAAATTCGAATTTTCGTCAAAAATTCAATTTTTTCCAAAAAATCGATTTTTCGCTAAAAATTCGATTTTTCCCTCCAAAAAATCGATTTTCTTCAAAAATTCGAATTTTCGTCAAAATTTCAATTTTTTCAAAAATTCAATTTTTCGCCAAAAATTCGATTTTTCTTCAAAAACTCTATTTTTCGTCCAAAATTCGATTTTTCCTCAAAATTCAATTTTTCCGTCCCCAAACAGTCCGGCACCGCTATTTCTCATTGGTCATAATTTTATCTGGCTGTAAAGGACTCTCGATTCGATCCATCAACATCTGTTTTAATACACACCAAAGACGATGATGAAGAACAATTCTATGGCCGATTCATCCCGGTTCGGCCACATGGTGTTCTTTTATGAATAACTCGCCTAAATATCTGTTTTGATCTTCTTCCGATGATGTTGTCTCCCACCATATTTTCAAAAATATTCATGTTTTTTGTCACCAACGAAAAATCCAAAATTTTCATATTTTCGTTTCAATACACACTCTTTTTTGCCTGAATCAGGGTCAGAGAAGCATTTATAAGCTTCGGGAATGCGCGCAATCAATTTTTCGTATAAAATTATCCCTAGAAAAGTTACTTTTGCAAAAATTCAAAAAAAGTTTCGGAAATGCTACTGCAAAGTTTACCCCATCCCTTTAAGAGTACCAAAATTTTTGACACCACCTTGTTCAATATGGTAATCTTGTTTTGTTGGGTCGACATGGTGTTGATCGCACAAAATTTTAAGAAATTCCACTTTTTCAAAAACCACCATAGTGAGCAAGGTCATCGTCAAAAAATTTTTAATTCCGCAGAACTTATAGCTCATCAAATGATGCTTATGAAAATTTTCAACCCCAACAAGGAAATAGTGTTGGTGATCCCAGTTCAACCAATGTACACACACAGCCCAATAAAAAGCGGATTAGCGCTTTTCCGCGCCGAGTTTGCTTTCTTCGGGAAAATTATGTTTATTTACCGTATAGAGATGATGTTCGATTCTCGCCTTTGTCCATAAAACATCATATATGGATTGTTTATATCACGAACACTGGGCCTAATAAATGTTTCGTCTTGAAAAAAAAATTCCCAGCCTGGGCCTTCATAAACTTTGCCCTATTCAGGTGAATCGGAATTTTTTCAAAAGTATAAAATGATTTTTTTCTACGGACCCTATTTTTTCTCACACAATTTTTTCTCACACATATTTTTTCTCACACAATTTTTTCTCACACATATTTTTTCTCTCACGTCACTATGCCATCTTGACGTCGTGATGTCGTCATGAAGCAGCGAATCCGTAATGACATCGCGACGCTGTAATGGTGTCGCGACGCCGTCATGACGTCAAGAACCGTTATGACGCCTTAGTGATGTCTCAATGCCGTCATGACGCCGCGTTGCCATCATGAAGCCGCGACTCAATAATAATGTCGCGACTCGGTCGTGACGTCGTGATGCCGTCATGAAGCTGTCATGAAGCCGCGACGCTGTCATGATGTCGCGAGGCCGTCATGGTGTCGCAATGTCGTCATGACGCCGCGACGCCATCATGACATCGCGACGCCGTAATGATGTCGCGACGCGGTCGTGATACCTTCATGACGCCATTACGCTGTCATGACGTCATGAAGCCGTCATGATATCGCGATGCTGTCATGACATCGCGACGTTATGACAGTCTCACAACACCATCGCGACGTGAGAAAAAAAATATGTGAGAGAAAAAAATATTGTGTGAGAAAAAATATTGTGTGAGAAAAATTATGTGAGAAAATAATTAACTGTGTGAGAAAATTTTATATCTTTTTTCTACTAAACAAATTCAATCGTATATATTAAAACCTTGAAATAAAATTTAAAATTTTTTTTAATTGCATTTTTAACTCCTATCTCGTGGTTTTTAGTTGTTGAATGGAAGTTCTTCTTTTCCAAAACTCATTCATTTACACTCGGCTCGTAAACTCG
>JAQGCP010000867.1:0-14395 GCA_034699885.1 Acrobeloides thornei | reverse complement strand
TTTTATCAAATATCTCAGCAACCATAAAGAGATATGCCATGATCTTGGCGTCGTTGGATTGCTACGATTGCCAGCTTCAAAATGACACCAAAATCATCGGAATTCGCCACGTCAATTTTGAGTTATTTCAAAAACAAACAACTGTGCGCTCGATCCTCAAGAAAGTGTGCGGTGCATTCGTTCCTATCACCATTTTTTGACAAGAATCACATGCCATACGTAATATAAATTAGGGCTACGCGTGGGATCCCGTCCCGCAAACCCCGCCCGCACCATTTTTTAAGAAAAAACCCCGCAATGTCTTTTTTATCGAAAATTTGGGCAAAATCGACCGTTTTAAGTAATTTCTTCATTGACATTTGACCATTTTTAACCACAATTTTCGGGTCATTTTTTGCTTAAAAACTCTTGTTTATTCTACAAAATTTTTTATCACCTATCGACACATGGAAAAAACTAACGATTTTATACATTATAAATGCATTTATTATCTTAACCAATTTTTTATCAACAAAATTTAACCTTTTTAACCCCGCGGGATCTCGCCCGCAATCTTTTAAAAACCCAGCAACCCCGCCCGCAGGTCAACGCGCAGCCCTAATTTTCAGGCAGAAAATCTAAAAATTTTCGATTTTCGCTTCAATACATACTCCGATTCCCTGAATCAGGGAAGCGTTGGAGAACTTTGCTTTATTTTTTAACTTTACTATTTTTCTATAGTTCATATATTGATATTCATGTTTAGCCTAGAGAATGCCAATAGCTCGCGGTTTGAAGCGTAAAAATAAAACCCTTCTCAAGAAGAAGCCCAGAAATGCAAAAGATATTCCTAAACAGAAGAAACTAAGAAAAAATGATGATGAAGAGATTTCTTCCTCCGAAGACGATTTTTCTGGAGATGGTGGTCATTATTCTGAACACAGCGAAGAAGAATACGAAGAACCACAAGTGACAGTTTCTGAACAGGCCAAGAAATTGTTGGATGATTTATCGGTTAGTGATTGGATTACATGTGTTTCAGTTTCAACAAAATTTGAAGCTAGCATAAATTTAGGTCAATAGACCTCGGTCGGGTTGAGCTCGAAACAGCTCAACTCGCTCGGAATCGTGTTTTTCGACCGTGACAATCCCGTTATAACTCAAAATCGGCAGAAATCCCATCAGGATTTTTGAAAATTTTTAGGCAAAAACATAAGAGAGAACATTAAAGTCGCCAAAAATTTTACACTTTACCCTCCGAAATTTTTTCTGGCTACTCTCCTGCTTCAGACTTTCTTGACACTACGTATGTCTTGAAACACATGTGTGAATATATTTATTTTTGTATTTTTACCTTGTTTAGAAAGTTCCAGCAAGAGCTGAAGAATCCGAATCAGAGTCCGACGAGGATGATGTCGACATAGATACCATAGCTCGTCCTCTTAAACGCCCTGAGCAACTTAGAGAAGAAATTGCGCATAAGAAAATGGCTGATCTGGTTTTTATAAACGATGAGACGGTGTTTCGGTATCGTCCACACAGATTTTCACCAATTTGTATTGCTGTTTCGAGCACCGGGAAATTTGTTGTTAGTTGCTCAAAGGATGGAACTGTTGTGAAATGTCAGTGGTTTTTTAGGTTTTGTTCAAGATTGTTTGGAGCTCGTTCGCTTGTTGGGAGGCACTTATCATGTTCAAAAAAGTCGAAATTTTTTCTTTTAAAATTGGCCGAAAACATCCTATTAGAGCAGGGCTCGGAATGAAAAAAATAAAAATTAGAAAAATGTCAAAAAATACCCTAATAGGATGTTTTCGACTGAAAAATTTCGACTTTTTGACCTCCCAACAATTGAAAACTAGCTTCGATTGTTTTTTAGTTGATGTAAGATTGCACAAAAAATGTGCCCAGCTTAGCTCCGACAAAAAGGACCCCAAGTTTCACAAGGGATTAGTGACGTGTGTTGCCATTTCGCCAGATGATAAATACTTAGTCACCGGTGGTGCTGATCAAATGATTAAAGTATGGAATTTCGAAACACTGGCTCACATCAAGGATTTTGCTGGTCATAGAGGTGCCATTACTTCGCTGGTTTTTCGTCATAATTTTTCTGGACAATTATTTTCTGCTAGCAAAGACCGATCTATAAAGGTATGCGAGATCAAAATGTTGCGTCAGAAAATTTTTCTTATGTTTAGGCGTGGAGCTTGGATGAGATGGGCTTTGTTGACACCATGTATGGCCACCAGGATATAATACCCCAATTGGATATGTTGAGTAGGAATCGAGTCCTTAGCTGTGGAGCTCAAGACCGCACCGTACGGCTATTTAAAATTGCCGAAGAAAGTCATTTGGTATTTAATGGTTATGCCGATGCGATTAGTATAGACACAATTGCTATGATCAATGAGGACCATTTTGTTTCTGGATCAATTGATGGGTAAATAATTTAAAATAGCATTTTGTCTAGCATTACGGGGTGTATCGAAAAAAGGGATAATCAATTTTTGCTATAATACATCAATTTTTGTTTGATTCAGGATCAGAAAAGCGTTTTCAAGCTTCGTGAATGCGTGCAATCGATTCCTCGCATAAATTAGCTCGAATAGGGTCATTTTTGGAAAAAATTTCGGGTCGAAAACATGAAAAAATTGCCCAGATTCCGGTTTTTTTATACACTCTCATTTCATTTAAACTCAGATGGAGACCATTTTTGGCACTTATTCAGTTCGTTGTTTACCTCCGAATTTTAATAGTTTCATGAACATTTTCCCCAAATTAAAAATTTTTTCGAACTTGTGGGTTCAACGTTGCTTAACTTGGCAAGTTACGGGCGGCTTCCTTATCCACTTCGCCAAATAGCCAACATTTTTTGTAAAGCTAGTCATGAAAAACGTTATATATACTCATTGTATACTGCATGCTTTTTTTCTTTTTTTAATTTTACATCATCAAATTTTATTATCCTTTTCTAATTGAAATAATTTTTCTCAATGGCACTAACAAGACATCGCTTGTTTACTCAGTTTCTTTGCCTAGTAGGATAATATGATCTGCATATGAACACATATTTTCTTTTCGCGTTTAATACTCATAAGCTCTTTCTCTCCCACTTCCGTCTTTTGAACGCTGTTTTAGTAATAATACGGAAGTTTGTACAACTGCAAAAATTTTAAGATTACAGTTTTTTTGCTACTTTTGAAAATTTATTTTTACCCTAAGTTCATGCGTATAAGCCGCGGCTTATATGTATGGTGCGGCTTATACGTATTGACCTTTATTTTATGACGCTTTTAAGAATATACACAAAACCTGTGTACTCAACGTTCTAGACTAGCCCTCTTTCATCTAAATAAATTTTAAAGGGGCAGGGCCGATTGAAACGAATTATCGCAAAAAAATTTTTTTGACAAATGTAAAAAATGTTCGAAACGATGAAAAAATACTGTTTTCGAGGAAAAATCGAAAAAAATTTTTGGGGTATATTTGTTTTTTTGGCCTTTTTACACAACAAACACCTAAAAATGGCCAAAAAATACCCCAAAAAATTTTATCGATTCTTCCTCTAAAATAGTATTTTTTCATCGTTTTGAACATTTTTTACGTTTATCGAAAAATTTTGTTTGCGTTAACTCGCCTCAATTGACCCGCCTTTAATGATTATTTTTTAGAAGCATCTACGTTTGGTCAGTGTTCAAGAAAAAGCCTGTTTATGTTCAGAAGTTGGCCCACGACCGGAACGAGACTACAGGCGAGGTGAACTGGATTTGTTCTATTGCTGCCTCAAAATACACCGATTTAATCGCCTCAGGCTCGTGTGATGGAGTTCTAAGACTATGGAAAGTGGCCGCCGATTACAAATCCTTAGAAGTTGTGGAGGAGTTTGAGCTGGTAAGCTATTATTGTCAAAACTAGAGGTTGGAAATTTTGAAAAATTTCCGATCTTTAGACAAAAAATTTTTCTCAAAAATTTCATAATTATTTTGAGAGTCATCCGACAATTGTTGTTACACACCCTTTTTTTATTTAATCGATTTGTGGTTTTTGTTCAATGGAATTCCTCTTCTCTTGTGATAAAAAAAATAGAGTCATCTTGAAGACATTTTTTGAAAATTTGTTGTGCTTTTCTAATTTTCTTGTACTTTTTAGGTGCTTGTTCTCATTTATTTTTATTAATCTATTATTTTTACTTGGCTATTTTATTTTTTGTTAGCTGTTTCTCTCCTTTAAGCTTCGATTCCCATTCCTGTATTTAATTAATCGTCGGTTATTACAGGGTGAGCAAAAAAACCGTACTTTTGCGTTTTTTTTGTGAAAATTTTTCAAAATCACTTATAAGGGGTATTTTCATGCGATTTTTTGAAAAAAATTTTTTGCTAAAAAACGGTTTTGCTCATCCTGTACTCAAAAGTCGAAAAATTCATCAAAAATTACAGGGTGAGCCAAAAAAACGTACTTTTTCGTTTTTTTGGTGAAAAATTTTCAAAAATCACCTATAAGGGGCATTTTCATGCGATTTTTGAACAAAATTTTTTGCCAAGAAAACGTAAAAGTATGGTTTTTTTGGCGCACCCTGTATTTGTCTCTCGCCACGCGAACGCACGTTCAAACTCCGGGTCGAACACTTTTTGTGGCTAATTTGTCTCGTGCACTATCGAATTAAACTGATTGACTGATGGACTCGTTGGGTCTTTAACACATTATAAGATGACCGACCTATTGTTTTGTCAACAAAAGGTCCGTATCGAAGAATTGAACTCGTTTTTATACTTGATATTTTTTCTCATCTCGACCATTTCACGAGACACTGTTGAATTTGAACCGACCCACATGCAGGTGAATCATTCAATATTTGATGCGGTTCTTTCTTAAATAAACATGCTTTAGTGGAACGTTTTTCGGTACTAACTTCATGAGATTGTTCGACTTTTTAGTTGTTTGAGTTGGTTTTCGTACATATTTTCGGTTTTTGTATTGTTTACATACTTTTTACGAACTTTATTGTCTTCCAGAATCGATTTTTTGAAAGATATTCGTTGTTGTTGGCTTTATAGTGCGTTTCAGCCCCAACTATAAAAAGCTGGACCCAAAATTCGCGGTGGTGTAGTCAAACTCCAAGAATAGGGGGAGCATTTTCAAAAAATTGTTTACCTTGATCCCGCCCTCCTTATGCTTTTTTTCGAAAATTTTACGCCACTGGCATGTTTTGACTTTATTTTATGGTACCTTATTTATTTGATACGTGTCTAAAAAGTTATTTTTGTGAAAATTTAAGACTTGAAATTTTTGGAAAAATTGCGCAAAAATCTAAAAAATCTCTTTTTTTGCGTTGTCTCCTGTAAAAGCAGAATTTTTGAATCAATTTGCACATCCAATTAACTATCCTGAATAACTTTTATTGAAAACTTGAAATGGTTAGGAAAAATTTTTTTGTATGATTCAATTATCTTCTTCATTTTTCACAATTTAATTCTGTTAGATCTTGTTATCTTGGAGATTTTAAAATCCATTATTCCATTACTTTTTCCAGGTTAGAAAATTATATTTCTGTTGCGCGAACGCACTGGCATATTCGGTCATTCATAAATGCACTAACAAGGGACCATCCCGAATTGTGACATCGAAATCGATATCCGAAACATAGCTGATCATCATATATGATTTACTTTCAAAAATGATGAAATTTTCCCGTGCGCACTTTTTGATTTTCCCTATAGTCCCCAAGAGGATCGATTTTTATGGGAAACCTTACATAGATTCGAAATTTTTATATCTTTCAACTCATTTTTGCTTAAAATAAATTTTAGCAACTAAAAAAATGTAATTTCAAGGCAAAAATTATAAAAATCGTTAAAAAAATATTAAAATTTTAAATTATTTTATGTTAGGTTTTCCTTAAAAATCGACCCTCTTGGGGCTATAGGGAAAATCAAAAAGTGTTAACGGGGAAAAAATTCCATCATTTTTGTGAGTAGCATATATGCTGAACAATTTGCGCTAGGTTTCGATATCAATTTCGGGCGATCCTACATCTCGCCCAAATTCAGCTCGGTCAAATGACATTTTGCCCAAACCACAACTCGGCCAAAATACAACTCGCCCAAACTACGGAAGCACAACATGCATCAAGAGTTTATCGTAAAGAGTATGTGCGTAAAGAATATAGGTTAAGAATTTTTGTAATGGAATTTAGATTAAGAATTTTTTAAAAGGAATTTAGATCAAAAAAGGCCAAGGAAAATTTTTTAAGCTCTGAAAATGATCGCAATCGATTCCTCACATATGAAAACCCTTGTATAGATGCCATACGTGGGCAAGGGGTGGGTTGACCCACCCCCAATTCTCCGCAAGACGGTAAACATCACACCCAACATGTCGCAGTTGGGTGTGATGGATGAGGGAAAAATTGTATCGTAGATCGGCGCGAATCACCGACCTGCGACGTTTTTTTTGGTCGATAAACGTATCGCATTTGGGTTTTCGACCTACCCCCTTGCCCATGTATGATAGATGCCATTTCTGAAACGATTGGACTTAACCTTGTTGAGAAAAATACATATAAACAGAAAATTCTTGATCTAAATTCCTTTAAAAAAAATTCTAAAATTCTTATACCAATCCTGTATAACTCGCCCAAAAACTCTTTAATATAATACGATTACAAAAATTGTCTTTACGGCCTCTCTTGACGCATGTTGTCCTTCCCAAACTACAACTCGGCCAATTTCTTACCAATCCTGTATAACTTGTCCAAAATACTACTTGGTAAATTTCCTGACCTATCCTGTATAATTTAAATAAACATAACAAACGCCTAAAACTGGTGTTTTGGACGAGTTGTCATTTGGCCGAGCTGATTTTGGGCGAGATGTAGGGTCGCCCGAAAAAGCAATAATTTCAAAAAATGTCTATTATTTAAACGTTTCATCTTTCTTATAATTGTCTGAAACTAGTTTATGAATACTTCATGAAGTAGTGGAGAACAATATTATGGTCGAATGATTGCTACCCTTAATCGTTTTGCTACTGCCCGTGAATGGCGATGAAAGTGAGGATTAGTCGAACCTCGTTATGATTATCTGGAATTTTTTATTGACATATGATGTCGTTTTTCGTTTTTTATGCGAATGGAACTTCCTTGTAAAGTCATGAAAACTTATGAATGCGGATGTTTTTATACGAACTTGTTTGATTTTGACAATCATTTTTTGTGTATTATTTGAAGCTGAGATTTGTATCAAAAAATTTTTTTATATAATATTTAGCACAAATTTTTCTATTCAATAATTCAAGTTCGAAACTTGTTAGTGAGCTGTTTTTCCATATAAATGTTTCTCCTCCCCTATTTGAGGACAAGGACAACAGTTCTATAGAATGTGTTAGTTAATAGTCTAGCATATCCATTCATTGAATTCTTTACTCCATATGACCTTGTGACTAATTTTAATCATTGTGTATACAGGGTGATCCAGATGAATATACAATGAAATGAAATTTGGCATGGGAAAAAGATTTTTATATGCGTTTTTTTACAAGTTACTAATCTCGTGACCTACCTTTATCTTTAAAATCTTTTCATGATTTTTGAATAAGTATGTGTATTGAAGCGAAAACCTGAATTATTTCCATTGGGGAGTTTTTGAAAAATGACAATGTCACTTTGTAGAGCGCATCGAAAAATTGTAGTCCTCCAAAAATCTTGTGGAACGGATGTGTATAGTTTTTGAGATGATGGATTTAAAAGTTTTTAAGAAATGGTCAAAAAAGTTTTCGCTTTAATGCACAGACTTATTCAAAAGTTATGAAAATATTTTAAAGATAACGTCGGTAACGTGATTAGCAACATGCAAAAAAACCCATATGAAAATCTTTTTCCTATTCCAAGATATCGAATTTTTTCCACCGTAGTATATTCATCTGGATCACCCTGTACTTCTTTTATGCCTATTTCATTTTTATAGACTGATTTAGCCAACGTACTTTTAATAATCCTTTGAAACTTTGAATTAGGAACTAGTTTTTGAGCCTAAATACGATGAGTTTTTCAATCATTCAATTTTTGTGTTATTTTAATGCTAATTTTCTGCTTTTAAGGATGGGTTCATAAATGATATTCGTTTCACTGAAGGTGGGCAAGAATTGATATGTGCAGTCGGCCAGGAACACAAAAATGGCCGTTGGTGGAAAATCGATGAAGCCAAGAACACTATTGTCGTTCTTCCTTTGAAATATAGATCTTCATAAAAAAAATTTTTATTGATGCTTGTTAAAAATTTTGTTATTTGAAGGGGGAAATGTTAAAATAGATGGAAAAACAAGAATGTTTTTCTATCATGTTTATTCTTCGTGATTTTGGAATTTGCATAATGGAAACGAGGATTGATTAATCAATCTATAGATAGTTCATTTTAATATTTTCGGATTAAAGGGCCGACTGAGACGATTTATCGCAAAATTTATTTCAACATTTCGACAAACGTAAAAAATGTTCGAAATGATGAAAAAAATACTGTTTTCGAGGAAAAATCGAAAAAAAATTTTGGGTGTTTTTTTGCTATTTTTAGTTGTTTTTTTTTGGTCTTTATTATTGAAACTTGCTTTAAATAGGCTAAAAAACACCTAAAATTTTTTTTTCGATTTTTCCTCGAAAGCAGTATTTTTCATAGTTTCGAATACTTTTTACGTTTGTTGAAAAATTTGTAAATTTTTGACAAATTTTTTGGGTGTTTTTTTATGAAATTTTCTACTTTGGATGAATTTTTCAGCTTTTTGATGAATGCGAAAAATACTAAAAAAAATTTTTTTCGATTTTTTCTCGAAAGCAGTATTTTTTCATTGCTTCGAACATTTTTTACGTTTGTCGAAAAATTTGTAAATTTTTGACAATTTTTTGGGTGTTTTTTATGAATTTTTCTACTTTTGATGAAATTTTCAGCTTTTTGATGAATGTGAAAAATACTAAAAAAAAATTTTTTTTCGATTTTTCCTCGAAATCAATATTTTTCACCTCTTTGAACATTTTTTACATTTGTCGAAAAATTTTTTACCTCGCCTCAATTGACCCTCTCCCCCTTTAAAATGTGAACATATGATGAAATTTTAAACATTTCACCCTTTAAACTTGTTATATTCTATTGTTGAGTTTTCGATATTTTGAAAAAATTTTAAAAATAAAATATCAAGATTATGTTTATTTTATATTGTACTCAAAAGTTGTTTTTTCAACTAATACTTGTATTATTATAGAGTGGTGCAAAAAAGTACACTTCCTAAAAATCTAAAATGCACTTTTTTGCTCCGCCTGTATATTTAAAAATTTTTCATAATTCCAAAGAATTTAGATTCAGAATGAACTGGAACAATTTAGTCATACACGGTGAGTTAAATGTCTTAATACGCTGTAATAACGTTGAAATTTAGTCTCCAAAGCACAGGGATTGCGACTGCAAAACCACAAGGTTATAGATGTTTATGTTTCTATGACCGTTTCTGGTAAAGGAAGCAATATGAAGAGTAAAGTTACGACTAATCCTATAAAGACTGAAACCGGTGATGTGGCATGGGATGAACACTGCGAATTGTAAGAATTCTGAAGTTAATACAAGGTGCACCAAAAACCGTACTTTTGCATTTTTGGTGAAAAATTTTCAAAAATCAGGGTTATTTTCATACGATTTTTGAAAATTTTCACTAAAAAACGCAAAGGTACGGTTTTTTGGCTCATCCTGTATATGGAATAAACTTTTTTTGTCAAAAAATTTGATTTTTATGACAAGCAAGTGGATCTTTTTTGGATCTAAAAATCTCCTATTTTTTGGAATTTGACAACCTTTTCTAACAACTTATTTTTTTTAAGCCAACTCCTTGATACTGACACTAATCTTGTTATCCATGTAAACTACAAAAATGTTATTGGCACTACGGAAAACTTGGGCCAGCTTCAATTCGATCTCACACAGTTGCCAAAACTTGTTCCATTAAAATGGCACAAGCTCTATAAGCGCCCAAACGAGAACAAAGACCGTGGCCAACTGATGATTGCATTTGAATTTTCGAACAAAGTTGGAAATTCGATTTCGATGATGTCGTTGAATAAAATTGATAAAGGTATCGCGTCAGCGTCGTAAAAAAAAAACAAAAAAAACAAAAAAAACTTTTTAACAAAAAAAACAGTTCCGCAGGCGAAAATTTTGATTGAAAATTCTTTTTTTAAGCTGAAAATTGCAATTTTTGACGAAAAATGGCCAATTTTGGTCAGTTTTTGATCGAAAAAATTTTTGGACTAAAACATAGGGGTGGGGGACCAAGGTGAAAATTTTTATTTATTCAGGTTTGGGGATGAAAGGTTCTCCCTTCCCATAAAACGACGCTGGGTATCAGATTTGACTCAAATATGGGTTCAAAAGTAGTGGAAAATCGCTGTTGAACTCATTTTTTGACCCAAAAGTACTGGAAAATCGCTTTTTGGAACTCATTTTTTCGCCCATTTTATTTTCATTTCTATGATTTTATAGAGAACAAACTGGATAAATTGAAACGAAAAATGCATATTGGTAAAAGAAAAGATAAGTTCGACGCTCAATCAATTGCTTCATATTCGATGAGTCGAAAGAGCTCATTTTCTTCTATTGCCTCTGGTATTTTTACTTTGCCAATTCTGAAGAAAAAAAACTTTATAGGTCTTGCCTTTTCACCGTCTCCGAACACCATGCGTCGTCCGGATCACTTGAATGTCAACTACCCCGCTCCAGATACGCTTTCCCATGTTTCTACGAATGATTACGAAGAGCAACATATTGAAACAAAAACCCCGATTAGTATTCATGTTGAAAATAATACCTTGGAGCGTGAGACGAAACCGAATGGAAAGCTGTCCGAATTTTCGCCTCATGAAAACCTATCCGGGTCAATGTTGAGCTTAAATTCGCCAAAAATGAATTTGAGGAGCAAGGTGATTAAATTTTGGTGGTGTGTTGGTTGCTATTTTTAATTGTACACACAGCACTCTTTCACTCTTGTTATTTATTATCTATATTTGCAATAAATATGCAAAATTTGTGAGAAAAATTTGTTTTTGAGAATATTTTTGGATGTATAAAGCTGGAGATTACAGGGTCGAAAAAAATCGGAATTTGGGTGATTGTTTCATGTTTTTTCGACCCGAAAAATTTTATTATAAAAATATAAATATCAATAAAAATGGCAACTTTTTTCTCACTGGAATGGTCCTTTAACAAAACACCCTGAAGGAAAAATTCTTATTCAAAAATGACCTCAGATTCGGAGACAGCCCCATCAACCACCCCGAACCTTGGTTTTTGGAGCACTAATAAATAACTATGCCTTGAAGTAAACAAAAAACCAGAGCCGCAGGCGAAAAACTTCTTGCAAAATGCTTGAAAATGAAAATTTTTATGAAAAAATAGTAAATTTTGGTGACATTTTGTTGAAAAAATGGGGAAATTTGGACAGTTTTGGTGAAAAATCGAGATCATTACAGGATGAGTCCAAAAAACCGTACTTTTGGTGAAAAATTTTCAAAAAATTTTTGTCCAAAAATTATCTACAAGGGGTATTTTCATGCGGATTGCATGCATCGAAACCCCTTGAAAACGCTTTCCAAATCGTGAAATATCGCTGAGATCCCCCCGAAATTTTTCTGGGTACGCCACTGGTTGCGACCAAATTGGTGAGGGTTTGGGTAGGGTTTTAGCACGTGTGTATTAAAATCACATAATTTTTACACATCTTTTACACAATTTTTTACACATCAACTTTTAAGGTAAAACAAAAAGCCGAGCAGTTATTCCACGTTAAACATCGAAATAGTGGCTCGGATGAGCACAAACGCATTTCCTCTGAAAGTATCCCCATTGAAGACCCCACTACTGATAATCATCGAAATAGCCATCACGGTCATACAAATAACCTCAGTCGACCGAATAGCATTGCTTCGTCATCCGGATTTGCTTCACTTGGATCAACTGCATTGGGGAATTTGGTAGGTTTTGTGTTACTCATGCCATAATCTACATTTTTGCCAAATATGCAAATTTTGGCACTAGCACGAAACGTATCTTACCCGTTATTCAAAAATTATAATTTTCGAGATCTCAGATGTAAAATAAAATAAGATACTCATCCTTATTTTACCGTTGGGGTTTCGAAAAATGCTCAAAAATTGACGGAGTTATAATGTTTTGAAAAAATGGGTAAGGTACGTTCCGTCATAGTACCCAAATTTTGTTACACAAATGTCTAATTTTGCTGTTTTTTTTAGAACGAATCAACCTCACCGGAATACCTACTTAATGTAATTGCTCATCTACGTAAAGAACTCCATTTGAAAGAGAACCGAATTCAAGATTTGGAAGGATACATGGACAAGCTACTTTCTCGAGTAATTGAGAGGAATCCTGAACTTTTGCAAGTCAGCAATCCACGCTATTGATATTATAGTACACAATTTGTCCTTTGTATTTTTATGACTGCTTTGTATTTTTATTAATGAATTAATAGCCAGTACCGGGAGCCGAGCGCTCGGAGTATACTCCGAGCGGCATTTACGAGCGACGATCCTGTTGAAAAATTTTACGTATATGTAAAATATGTTTTAAAAAAACACCGACAAACATTACACATTTAATGTAATTGATAGGAGGAAAATTAGTTATAAAAGAATGCTATGTATTAAAGCGAAAATTGCCTGAATCAGGTAAAAGTTTTCATGCTTCGAAAATGTTTTATTTTGTGCTGTTTGATTTTTTACTATTCAAACATTTATTGGCTCCTATGGTATTGGTTAATTTTTGTATATTCTTATTCCCTTCAACATCAATTCTAGTTTTGTGTTATAGTTATTTATTTTTTTGACTATTGGCAGCGTCTTTAATTGTACCTTTTTTTTATTCAATTAATAATTTTGCCTTGTTTGGCAGCCTGTGATTTGTTAGGGTATGTGATAACACAACGAAAAAGCTGACAACCCACAACGGTGCTCAATCGATTCTTCGCATAAAATTACTCCCAGAAATGGTCTCTTCGACGTTTATTTTGTGTCAAAGTGAAAATATCAGATGATCGGTTTATTTTGCCTCATCCATATCGAATGTGAGTTATTTACCCAAGGTTTTTTTGCGCAACTCGAATTTTCAACGAATTTTTCCTAATGGCTTTTTTGTTTCCAGGGTTTTTGATATAGGGAACTCGAAAACGAAGGAATTTTGATTTTAACCACAGGAAAGTGGAGGAAATTGACCGTTATGAGTTGCCAGCTAGTGAAAATGCTTCGTTGTGTTGACCTAGTCCCCCCAACTTAGTGATATTTCTTAACTTTAAGTCATTTATTTTTACTTCAAAGTGCAATTATACTTTTTTCACCAACTGATATTATAATCATGTAAATTTTTGACTAAATAAAGAACTTTATTGATGTTTGAAATTATTTTCTTGTATACGTTATGTCGTTTGAAAATGATCTTGTTAACTGGAATAGGTGTTGTGTTAGTTGATGGAAAATGGTGTTTTTAAGGAAAATTTGAGAAACATGGCATCAAATCAATTATATACCGGCGATTTTCGAAATGGCTCGGTGATTTTTTATGGATCTACAACGACTTCTAGTAAAGGTGAGTAGTTGACCATATGTACAAGAAAATTTTGTATCTCAAAAATCAGATTTGACAGGGAGAATATCAACTGGCAAAGATTTCATCTGGCAAATATTTCATTCTTTGCCAGATGAATCAACTGGAAAAACCCATATGCAAAAATTTTCAGCTCATTTGGGGTGCATTTTTGAAAAATCGACCTCACGGATCAAATCCGCGGCCTTTGGTTGGTGCCGAGTGCCTTAGACCACTAGGTTATGGATTTGAATCCTTTGCCAGTTGATATGTAGTCATTTGACACTGAAAAATCAGTATTTTGCCAGATTTGACGTCTCAAAATCAACACTTTTCTGAAAAATTAGCAGACTTGGCATCCCTGTTTACAACCCTTTTTAGAAACCCCACAAGCTAAACAAGGCCAACTGACTAATGCTGTGGAAATAAAATTTAACACCGATTCTACTCTAAACCATCCGATTTGTCATAAGCTCATCTATGATTTCCATGGTAGGTCTTGGAATTAGTAGATCTTGGTCTTATCATCTTTTTTAGCAATTTTTACGAAGGCCCAATCCGTCGCACGCATGGAAGGCGGACGCTTACGATTAGAAGAGTACGAACATTTGGAGCTACATCGGCTTTTATACCCTATTGAACGTGGTCTTAAATCGAAAAATTTTATTTCTCAAAATTTCCTCAAAAATGATCCTATAGGACATAGGTGGGCAAGTAGGGGGGGGACAACCACAAAAAATACGAATCGATACGAATTAAGTTTCAGAAATCATTTATAGTGGTTCAAAATGACA
>JAQGCP010000866.1:0-14396 GCA_034699885.1 Acrobeloides thornei | reverse complement strand
CACAGACACCGACTTTTCCATCGGAACCGCTCGAAGCGCTCTCGGATGCTTACCGCTTGTTGAGCGGATATTTCGATGAACGTGATTTCAAAAAAACAACTGTTTCAGGTGTTAGGGTTAAGGTTTGATATACTGTCGTTTTAGCTACAGCACAAAATATTATGTATTCAATTTTTTATTTTTACAACATTTTTTTTGATTGAATATGTTAGGAGGTGGAGTCTTATTTTGTCACTTTTTTATTTTTGTCATTTGCCATAATGATGGCAAAAAATCGAGTCACATAGATCAGACTCAGGAAAAGAAGGCACTATTACTTTTTCCCTTTACTTTTTTTCCTCTTTCGTTTCAATACACAAATTCCTTGCAATCAGGCAAATTTATTTACCGAAATTTACGTTTGTATTGAAACGGAAGAGGAAAAAAGTAAGGGGAAAAACCCAATCGGGAAAAAGTAATAGTGCCGGAAAGGGCCCCAAACTCACTCTCTTATCAGAAAAATTAAGCCAACCCTCTCACTCGTTCTGCCAACGTAAAAAAATAACACCCCATCCCTATAAATTTTTTTCGAAACTCAAAAAATCGATTTTTTATAAAAAATCAAATTTTTCTAAAAATTCTATTTCTTGGAAAAATTATGATTTTTTATGACAAATAAAATTTTTTAACTGATTTTTTACTCAAATTTCGGTGACAATTGATTTTTTGCCAAAATTCGAATTTTTTAATTTTAACACTTTATTTTTAGATTTACATACACCATCTTTATGCTATACTTTACCTAACTTCATCTATCTATTCATGATGCTAGGGCAAAATGCAGTTGCCTTGGGGCAAATCACAGCTTATTACAACGAAAAAGTGCAGTCCAGAAAATTGCATGTCAGGAATTCGATTCATATGGTGTCAAAAATTGTAGCAGAAATTTTAAAAGATGTCGAAATACAAGAGCCTAGATTTATTTCTACCCTTATTGATAATAATGGGAGGTACGACGGGGTAAGTTGTAACATAACCCCTCATTAAAAAATCCAAACCCATGACCACCACTAAACATGTAGCGAGAATCTACGGAGGGCGATATCCCAAAAAATTTCGAAATTTTTTTTACTCCTCAGAGAGTCAAAAAGTTTTAAAGCAAATTGCATCCGACAATTTTTAGCTCTATGTCCACTCCCCTAACGAATTCGAAGTCATCCTCTACCTCAACCAAATGGGAGTCTTCAACTTTGTCGATGACGGCTCCATCCAAGGCTGTGCCGTGCTCAAACTCTCCGATGGCCGAAAACGATCCATGTCTCTATGGGTTGAATTTATAACCGCCTCTGGTTACCTCTCCGCAAGAAAAATTCGCAGCAGATTTCAAACCCTAGTCTCACAGGCCATAGAAAAATCACCGTATAGAGAATATTGCAAATTAGTCACGGATACCAGTGATGTCAAGCTGAGGATACATGATAAATATATAGTGCAGATTACATGTGCTTTCAGATGTAATGGGATATGGCCGAGATCGGCTAGTCAATGGCCTAATGTGGCTGTAGGTGAGGATAAAATAAAAGATTTGTTAAAAAAATCCATAATTTTTATATTTTAAAACTTCGAGAAATTTCATTTTTGTCAAAAATTAATATTTTTCTATTTTCTGTAAAATTGGAAATTTTTTTTACACTCAAAAGATTAGTTGTATCGAGGAGATGTTTTCCAATCCTGCATATCCTGCTTTAAGTGTGAGTGAACCCAAAAATTGTGTGCTTATAAAAATTGTAGTTATTCACAAAAATTCTATTTTTTACATTTTTACAAAAAATTATAAAAAATTTTTTAGGCTGGCCAAATCCCGGTGTAATCGGCGAAGTCAAGAATGAAGGCTTCGACCTACTCAGCAAAGAAGTGTATACCCAACCACCTCAACAACCTCAAACTCCCACTAAACAACCCACCTCCACCATGGAAGGCGATGCATGGGCCATGTGTATGACTCAAGCCGAAAATATCCTCCTCTCTCATCCGAATAGAAGAAAAACTTTGTCCATACTAAAATGCCTACGGGACAGTCATCTCGACTACCCGGCATCACCTATTACGAACTATATTATTAAGACATTAGTGTTGTATGAATGTGAAAAACATATCAGTGATCATGAGTGGTACGATATATGTATTGGGGATAGAGTTATAGGTAAATGTGTAATTTTTGTACTAAAAAATTTTTTTCAATTTTTTGCGCGGTCTACCTCCTAAGCCGCTGCGCAGTGCGCGGTCACCCCCACCCAATTTGGGGGGGGGGGGCTTCAGGTGTGAAGCATAGTTCTCTCGGTACGTCGCGGGATCTTTTGACCTTGCAAGTAAGCAACGTTAGATCCGGAGCATTTAGTTCGGTTTCCGGAGCCTTGGGCATGTGGAATTCCATGGCTCCGGGGCGTTGGGCATGCGCAAAAAAGCCCAATAATTTGAGAGTAACTACTGTTGTGGGCTGCTCACCCCTTATCACTCCTGAAAATTTTTTCAAAAAAATTAGAAACTCAACGAAAATTTTAGGCGTTCTTCTCCAACTAGTCAGCTGTCTCCAATGCCGAAAATGTCCTCACTATTTTCTACCTCAACTTGACCTACTACGTGGCAAACCGACCCATATTTTGGACCATGCCGCCAAAATGTCCTGGAACCTTTTGCGACAACTTATGCTCAATGCCAGGGCGTTGGAGAATTTATAATAAAAAATTTTATGGCCATTTGTGGTAATTTATTTTTTGATCTTTCCATTGAAAACGATTCTATTTTTACTACATGTTGAGCTTGTTAGTGCCAAATTTTGTATATTCTGATTTTTTTTGTTATAATAAATTCTATAAAAGTTTGTGTATTGAAACGAAAAGTTTCAAAAATGTTCTTTTTTGACAAATTTTTGAAAATAGGTGTAAGAGTGACAAATTAGATAAAAATCAATTTTTTTGAAAATTTTTCACTCTAAAAATTTCCATTCTCGCATGTTACAAGGTGTGATTCAATTTTTCGGCACAACTGCCATAGCGAACTGTCAAGTCGAGTTAGTGTCATCCTATTCAAAAATGGCTTTATCCGGCCACCTCGTAAAGAGGCATTTTATGAAAAGGAAAAGAAGAATCTATTCAAAACAGACGGTGCATGCATACAAATATGAAAAGGGAGATGAAGAGAATTTTATTTTTCCGACCTTCGGATTCGAACGGAGATGAAATTAATCGGAGATAACTCTTTTATAAGCGGTAGGAAATCCGAAAATTAGATTAGGATCATAATTACAGGGTGTATCGAAAAAAAACCGAAATTGTGGCGATTTTTCATGTTTTTTCGATCCGAAAATTTTTTTCAAAAATCATAACTTTTGAGATTTTTGTATAATAAATTTTTAAAAATTTAGTTTTTAGACAAAATATAAATTTTTAACCCACCTTAGGATCGAGTTGCTTATTCAAAGGATGGTCTTCATCCGTATCAAAATACAAATCTGTTGCTGTAATTGAAATCGTACCATGTACAACAATTCCCGGAGCAATAAGTTTTCCTTGGGTACTGTACGAGGCATGCTCTAAAATTTGTTTATTTGCATTTTTGTTCCATTTTTTGGCTTTCTTCAACGACTCCGCTTGTTTTCCGAAAAGACCTCAATTATGCATGTCAGCGAATTTTAGTAAGCTGTGTTTCCGGGCCGAGCCTATTATTGGGCAAAAGACGAACGGCTATATGGCTTTTTGAAGATTTTTATTCGTCTTAGAAAATTAGAGGTTGCTAAGGCAAACACGGAATGATTGTTCTCGGCAATTGATGACATGACATGCAAATTTTGATGAAAAACCAGTATTTTATGGGAAATAATTTCAAAATTTTTTTGGAAAAATGGAAGTTTTGTACAATAAATTATCATAACGCAAAAGATACTGTTTTTAGTATCTTTCCAATTATGATATTTCCAATTGGAAAATATCATAACGCAAAAGATACTCTTTTTGGTATCTTTCCAGTTATGATAACTTGAATTAAAATTTTTTCTATTTTTTTACCAAAATTCTTTTTTTTTCTAAGTCACCACACTACCTTTTCTCTCTCTCCTTTTTTATTATAATTTTTCGGCCGCTCTTTTCATTCCTTCCTATCCAACCGCACACCGATCTGCGGTCACGCACATCGCTTTCCCGCAGTTTGATTGATTGCCACCGGCTGAACTTGTGACACGCATCGCTGTCACAATTATATAGACTCGGTGAATGAACACACCGCTGAAGGAGAATGCCCATATAATTCGGGTAGAATGAAAAGCATAAAATGACTTTTCTTTCTTTAAGAAATCGTCCAAAAATTGACGATTGGGAAGGGGTAATTAGCTTATCGCAATTAGCTGTGCTTGGATTTTTATAATGGGGTCAAATTTCAAATTTCCTGGTGTGTTAGTGTCCGGTAGCTTGAGAGCAAAAAATAAAGGGATTATTTGTGCGTAAAAATATTTCAAGCTAGTTTAATCCAGAACGGCAAAAGTTGGACGGAAATAGGACTTTTTAAACAAGTGATTAATGATTTGAACGGAGAGGATTAGTGTGAAAAAATGGGGAAGACAATATTTTTGAGTGTAAAAAGATTCGTAAAAATCACATTTTTCGAAAAATTTAAAAATTGTATGGACCACACAAGTGATCATTTAATCTAAATTTTATCCAAAAATTGATACCATACCTTGTCTTGCATCACGTAGATCATTTTCTTCACTAGCCCATTTTTCAATATCCGACTCATCAACTAGTTCGTTCAGAACTTGACTCGTTTTTGGTTGCCCCGTACTGATGATCTAAAAAATCGTTTTTACCATTTTTTACATCTCAAGCTCTATTTTACCATTTTATGAGTCAACTCCTTCAACAACTCTTCCCTTGCCTTTTCTAACTCCTCTGTCTCTTTCTCATCTAACACCTTTTTGATACTAGCCATGGAATGTTTGCACCCATATGCATTGGGTACGAATCTTTTTCTTCTTCTCGAATCATCCTCCCATAAATCTAATTTCCAGAAAGTCTGTTGCTCATCATCGTTACTACACCAAGCTCCACTTGGGCTCAAGAGTATGGTTCGCATTTTTTCTAGAAGTTTTTGTGCGACAAGAAAATCGCGACGACGAGATGAAATGATGAGATGGTCAGAAACTTGTTCATCTTGTTTTCGGACATAGAGTTGCTCAGCGGATTCGTTCTAAAAATAAAAGTATGCTTGAAAAAAACTAAAAAAATTCGGGTGGGAAAGAGAAAAACGGAGTTTAAATGTAAATGGGAACATGTTCGATTTTACCTTCCATTCTCTTATAACTTTTCTAAGTTTTACCTGCAATATTGCTATTATTTCCGTTAAAAATGTTTAATTTTATGAAATCATTATGGGGAGTGAAAAATTCAAAAAAATTCATCCCCCCCCCATTTTTGCTTCAACAAGACTCCTTTTAGCTTTAACACGGGAATACTCCTTCAAATTTCCGGTATATTCTATTATTTCAAACTATTCTGAGCAACATTCAAAAAAATTTTTTGAAAAAAAAGTTGTCTAACCATGCAAAATCAAATCGACTCAGGTGGGATTCGAACCTGAGACCCTTAGACTCGAATCTTGAAGCACTACCACTGAGCCAAGTTCACGATAAAAATTGGATTTTTAATTTTGCTTATAATTTAACATGAATTTTTTCTTTTTATAAATAACAACTTTTTTCAAAAAATTTTTTGAATGTTGTTCAGAATAACTTAAAATAACAGAATATACCGAAAATTTGAAGGAGTATTCACGTTTTAAAAAATAAAATCCTACATCAAATTGTGCATGTTTACTGACATCTTCTGCCCTCAACCTATTCAAAATAAAATCTGCTTCATTGGCTACTCTCAAAACATGGTCTCTTGTAGCATGAGCCATCAGTCGTCCTAAATTTTTGGGTTCCATTATTTTTCAAAAATTTATTTTTGTCCTACCTTCATTAACCAGCTCAATAAACGCCAATCCGGCATGTTTTTGCAATGATGTTTGCCATTCCTGAGAGCATAACAACATCACTAACTCAATCACAGAGCCTTGTTGGTTTTTCAAAGTTTGCATCACTTTGACGTCATTCATGATTTCTTGACCGTGTGTGCCCAACAGGGTCTTTTGTAGAAATGATTTGAAATCGGACATAATTTCACGGAGTAGTGGAGCAACGGGCTCTAGGGCTTTTTGGAGTTTATCCGTGAGATATTTTCGTCTCTCGCTAGCATCGATTGATTTGATTTCTTCGGCGGTGTTGAAGCTAAAAAGTGGGGTTTTGTAGATTTTGCAATTTTCTAATGAAAAATTCACTTTGGAAAAAATTTAATTTTTTCAAATAGTTGGGATATAATTTCGTCGCGATGCGACGAAAGTATAAATGGCGCCTTCCAACACATAATGTCTGTACCCTTCGATCACCTTCCTAATATCCTTCTATTCCCTGCTCACCTTCATTTATGTGCTTTATATTCTTACCGATTCAACTGATCCGTGTTATATTTGTCTTTTGCCTCCAACTCTGTAGTAGAACTATTATAAGGTATAGATGAGATAGCCTTCGGCTTCTGCTCCTCTTCATCCTCATTTTCTTCATCACCCACATCCTGACTTTCTTTCTCTTCTTCCTGACTTTCTTCCTTGCCTCCATTTTCACTATATTCACTTTTTGGTAGATAAGACACTTGAGTATGTGGTGGACTGGTTGGTGAAGCATTCCCATTTGTTATGCTAGTACTAGGACTTCCTTTGGTGGTGCCTTTTGGTGAGTCAACGGATTTTCGATTGGCAGAGCTATCCGAATTGGTGTCGAAGAATGGACTTGGCGAAGTGGGTGGTTCGAGAATATCACGATAGCGAGAGACCATGAGGACGGATAGTAGATAAACGACGGAGAGAGCGAGGAATTGAGCTTGTCGTCCTTCTTCCTGTTAAAATTTATTTTTTAATTTTGGTAAAATTTGTAAAAAAAATTCGATTTTTTGCACAAGGGTAAATTTAGATTTTCGTAAAAATTCAGAATTTTTCTCTAACTTTTGATTTTTGTCAAAAATATTTTGGGGGGAGGGAGACAAAATGTTTTGTCAACACCCTTACCATATCCCTATACACAACACCCTTCAACCTCTGTAAATCAATCTCTTGCAATAGCCTATTCACATCAGAAATCCCCTTTGTAGTATCTTTCAACTCCAATGCACTTTGCACAAATTTCATAATCGCATTGAATTTAGTCCTTTGCTTCACCGTATTTTCACTAAATCCTCTTTCTTTCAAGGCTACCCTGCAAGCTAGGATGTTTCGGACGGCCATGGTTGACACTAAAATTTTATTTTTGAAAAGAAAATGAGCAAAAAATTTGATACCCAAGCGAAGAGCCTGACGTAAGATTCCACCATTTGGCATATTTTTCTCTTGTTCAAGCTCACTGAAGCTGATTCCCGAAGCGAAAATAAAGACATCTGATAGATTGGCAAAGCGTCTAAGAAATTGTACGGCGTCTTCTATGCTGAGTTCTTGTTGGGTGG
This sequence comes from Acrobeloides thornei, assembly GCA_034699885.1. Taxonomy (NCBI): domain Eukaryota; kingdom Metazoa; phylum Nematoda; class Chromadorea; order Rhabditida; family Cephalobidae; genus Acrobeloides; species Acrobeloides thornei. Next base: position 6,831 of record JAQGCP010000866.1, on the reverse strand, counting down.
TATCTGTGATTTCAAGTTCACTCTAAAAAATTTCAAAAATCGATTTTTTCGAAACAGTATAATTCTTACATTAGGCGACGTCGCTGCTGCTAACAATGGCAATAATCCACCACATGCCATTATAAGGCTGTCTGTTAGCTGTGACAGCACATGTACAGTGTTCGAAATGAAGATTTGGTTATCGTTATTATTGACATGATCCATGAGAGCCGTCGAAGAGTTTGGGCTAAAATAGCAAAAGTTAAAAAATCAAAGTCCAGACTATCCTACTCGTTCCATTCTTCGGCAATATTTTCGATCGATAACAGTAAATCATTTAGAAGTCGGATATGTACCCTAGACCAAACAAATTCTGGCGTCCGATATAATGAACTAGGGACATCTTCGGCTGCTTGAGAGGATGCTATGCTTTTTTGAGATTTTATTGATTCTGGAGATTTTTCGTTGGAGCCTAAACTTTCTCCTTCGGTATTAGAAACCACTTCATCAACGGCTTCGGCAACAGCTTTTGTTTCTTCGGATTCGGTTTTGGTGGTTTTGGCACGGCGGATACTCCGGCGGTATCGTTCCCAAGAAACCTGAATTGGATGAAAAAATTTATCAAACATCGAATAGTTTCATTAATTTAAAGAGGAATATAACATAAGAATATAACAGGCTTAGCCCTATGCTTAGGCTTAGGAATAGGCTTAGCTTTTAGCTTAGGCTTAGGCTTAGCCTTTAGCTTAGGCTTAGCCCTATGCTTAGGCTTAGCCTTACGAATAGGCTTAGCCCTATGCTTAGGCGTATGTTTATGCTTTAAAAAGGCACTGATATACCTTTGAATGAGCGATTGCCAAGGTGTCCACCCAGACTCGCCAGCCACCATATTCTAGCCGGATGGCGTGGTAGAGTAAGATGGCAAAAATTTCAAAAACTAGCTCGGTGATCTCTTCTTCTTCCCGATTTTCAGGTAAGATATAAGCCAGAGAAATTAACCACTCTTGCCAAACGGACATTTGCAAAATTATCCTTAAATTAAACTTTTATATCTGCTTTACGATAAGCCCATTCGTATTTCCTGAATCAGGGTCGTCAAGCATTTTCATGCGCGCAATCGATTCTCCGCCTTGAAAAAACAGTCATTTTTCGACAAAAATTCGAATTTTAGTTCATTTTCGCTTCAATACACCCGCCTTTCCCTGAATCATGGAAGCGTTTTCTACAAACTAAATACCTTCGATTTTCTTTCGAATCCTTGCACAGCCGAATCATATCCTCCAAGAAAATCTTTTTCACTTTCATCAGCTCTTCAGTATTTTCACTTTGTGTTATCAAATTCGCTATCACTTTTAATAAAGTTGGGTTTTCGAAACGAACTGTGTCAGCTGGAAGATCTTCATGCTGAATAAATTGGATTTCTGGTGTCATATATTCTGTAAGGATCTCAAAGAGGGCATTATATGTGGCTAGACTGAGATATCGATTGTTCATTAGGAGACGATCGGCGAGTAGACTCAACAGGTTGAGATTGTTGATGGATTCATTCTTGCGTCTAAAATGGAAATTTGGAAAAAACACACAGTTTTTCATATATGGCAAAAAGCAATTGCTCCTAGCGGGATCGAACCCACCCCTACGTGGTGATCTCTGGCATCCTAACCAATTGACTATATGGGTTTGAAAAATTTAAAATCTAGAAGAAAATTGACAAATTGTGTAGTGGCTATATAGAATGCTAGTCTCTGACTATAAATGACCCGGGTTCGATCCTGACTCGGCAACTAATTTTTTGCATCTTATGAATTTTTTTCTTACTTCAAAGTCGATCTACATATAAAATATCCAAAAATCTTCAACGCTGGCAACCTGATCAACTCGTTTGGTGAGCTCAGCAATTTGAAGATCACCGCCACTCCCTTCTTTCTATCAAACGCTGGCACCATAACCGCCGGATGGTCACATAGCTGATGCATAGTTTGTGTAAGCACATCATATAGGTTATCATCCTCACTGACAGTGCCAATAAAATTGAAAATACATTGAAATTCTTCATCTCGGTTCACGTCTTTTTCATCCACCGCAGATGGGAGTAGAAACATTAGTTTATTGACAAGGTGAAGGATGTGAGAGCGGATTTGAACGATGGAGTTTCGATCGGGTGGGGGATCGTTTGTTGCCAAGGTTGTCGATGTCTTGGGTGGGGCTAACCAGTAGTAAGTTTTTAGAGTATGCATGAGCTCGATTACAGTTGAAGTCCGGCGGACGATTGATAAAAAGCTTGCATTGGCGAAGAAATCGTTTGCCAGGAAGGAGTAGAGCCGGATTTGGATCTAAATTTTTTGACTTTTGCGGGATCAGAAGAAATTGTGGGGCTGACTAGGTATCGGTTTCAGTGACCGGATTCCTTGGCTCCCAAGTTACTTGGCCCTGAGAGAACCAGAGCCAAGAAACCAAACATGGTAGGCTGGTTTTCCGGTCATTCCCTTTCCTGAAAATTGAAAAATTTTCCGGGCCTGCCTGCCCCATTGATCTCTGTGTAGGAAATAACCTTACCGAAGCCTCTGTGCGTATCCACAACTGCGGGTTAAAAAACAAATGATCAAAAAGTTGCTTCAACAGCGGTATCCCAGCAGGACAAGTCAACAAAAACTTCGACATATTGATCAACGCCTCCAAGACTTGCAATGTCAAATGGCCCTTCGACGACGTATTCAACACATTGGCGATAATCAAAAAGCCTTGGCTATGAAAGAGCTGTTGTTGGGCACTGGGGGATGTGCTCAAGAGAAGCGAAATCACAGATAACAGTTTTGAGCAAATGCCATAGTCGACCGGTGGATCGCGATCCTGGTGTGGCATATCGATTTGAGCAAATAGTGGTAGAAGCATTTGGATTCCACCTACGGAATGTAGAGAGTTGTGTATGGAATGGGTTGTGATCACTTCGACGCCCTAAAATTTGAATTTTATAATGCTTGATCAATCGCTTTAATGATCCAGTTTTATTGAAAATCAGGAAAAATTGTTTGATTGGGGAGGACACAACTTTTTGTCATAGGCTCGAATGAAACGAAACGTTTGAAACGATACGAATGAAACGATAGATGGCGTCCGGAAACGGGTTTGAATTTGCCTGAATATTGACACGAAAACCCTGAAATTGATTTCGTTCGATTATGTCATTCCATTTGTGTCGTTTCATTCGTATTGTTTCATCCTCTTCGTTCCATTAAGCTGCGTTCCAGCATACCAAAAACGTTTTCAAAAAATGAGTAAAAAATAAGAAAAATTCAATTTTTTGGCCAAAAAATCGAATTTTTCTTATTTTTTGACATGCTTGAACGCAGCCTTAGAGCCTATGCCAACTTTTCCAACAACAAAAAATCAATACTTCTTTCATAATCGCATGTGGAACTTGAACAAAATACATGGTTGCCGTTTTCGGTGTCGGGAATAAACACAACTGGCCATGACAATTTTTCGGACAGTAGGCAAAAACTAGAGACGAGTTCAAATGCCCATCGAAAAGGTGTTTTTTATAGCCTTCGGGGAGATTTGATTCGGCATCATGCTTGAAATAACTTTGGTACCCAGCTCCTAGGCAATAAAGACAGTTCGCCTGTTGTAAAGAGATGGATTGGGCAAAAACATAAACTGCACCCATTTGTCCGCAGAAAGCTTGATTTGGGTCTGGATCGGAGCCACAGCCGATATAGCAGCGGTCGAAGTAGTCGTTGGTGTTGACAAGCCTGAAATTTTAGTCAAAATTTTTTTTGTGGGGTATACCATGTCATATCAATGGTCTCCGCCAACTGCCCATCTATAAAACATTGGATTTCCGATCTAGCCCATCTCGAATAGACATAGCTAATCGCCACATGATGCCATTTTCTCGACACCCTGAAATTTTTCAAAAATTTTTTATCGGAGGTCAAAAAATCCTACAATTCCTGTTTGATACATTTCATCGTCTCCTTTCCAGGACCTTTTGTAACATGCAAAACTAGACAACTACCCATAAAATAGCAGTGATATCCAACACCTTTATTTGTTGAGAAACTAAATTTTTTAAATAATAAAAATCGGGACTAGTACGCTTAAATGGGATCGAACTCTCCCCTTCAGTGCAGACATATGTCGCCCTAACCACTTGACTATAGGCTTACAAAACTGTTTTTATTACCTGAATAGATAGGGCTTCTCCTTTTCAAAATTCACACTATTTAGGGGGTCCATTCGTAGCCAAGTGCTAAAAGTCCAGCCATTTTGATAAGGCCATTTGGATATAGGGGGTAGGGCGATACCCTAAAAAATTTTTAACTATAAAATTTTTTTGGCATACCGCTGAGGCTTTTCCAGGAAACGAGAAAAATACATCAGCACCATCTCTCTTGGGCATCTCTTGCATGACATTGAGAAGTTTGGCGGAATTTCGATGCTAAAAATGGAATTTTTGTCTTCTTTTTTTTAACATACCCATATCCCATTAGAAGCTCTTAACGCTCTCAAAAAATGCTTCGTCTCTTTGACTGTGATACTATAACTGGTTAGCACACTCAATAGTTGGATCAGGAGATCAGAGATCACCGCATCCGTTTGAGGCAGACGCTCCAAGCATTTTGAAATCAGACCAACTCGAGAACAAGCTTCGAGATTTCGAAAACTTTTTCTCACTATCGCCACGAAAACACTCCAGATTTCCGCCTAAAAATTGTAAAAATTTCTCAATTTGTTTGAGTATATATACTTTCAAACTCGGTGGCGCCGCATCTATAAGATCCAGCATTTTTTCGATATTTTCACTATTTTCGATAATAAATCTTGAGTCCAGATCGAATGGTCCACCTACCAGCTAAAATTAAAAATTTACAAAAAAATTCTGAATGATTTTTCTGAATGCAGCGTTTCAGGCAATGACTTTTTAGTAGACCCCATTTCCGCAAAATTCTCATAATCAGCAACTTTTCATAGGTAACCCTAAAATTTTGCATAAAAAATATTATCCTACCACATTAAACAATCCATCAACAATATCTTTTTGCGACAGAGATCTAGCCAAAATCCCCCTTTTAAGCCTGGAAAAAGTTTCCTCTGCCGTTTCATCCGATGCATGAATAACCGTTGCATTTTCAATCTGCGATGACAGAGACCCTTCATCTGGTGCTTTTTCTTTGTGTTTCTAAAAATTTCATTTTTTAAAACTTTTTTAACCCCCTACTTTTTCATCATCTTTTTTCACAGGTTCTTCATCAGTAGATTCATCATGTTGAACCGGAGAAGGCTGCCTTTGATCTGGTTCATTAGAAAAATTAAATCTCTCTGAGGGCACAGACACGGTTTCAACATAATTATCATTCAATTGTACATCTTCTAGCTCCCTTTCATCGATATCCGGGGATTTTATCGATAACATATCAGAAGAAACACTATCTCTTTCTTCGGAAGCTCTTATAGTGGCCAGTTGAGGACTTGGACTTTTTGTAGGGGTTTGAGTTTCTGAACGATCTTTTTCCTCTTCATTTGTAGCTTTATCAGGTTCTTCACTTACGTTTGACATGACTAAAAATCATGGTAAAAAAATTGAAGAAAAAATTTACACGTTAAAATATTTGCCAAGTTAGAAAAAATGTAAAAATAAAAGTTTTCAAACAAAATTGGTTTTAGAAATCAATTAGATTCTTCCATCTCTCGCGTCATTTTAGTGGCTATAAAAAGTTGAGGAGCGGCTAAAACTTTTATTCACGTGTTTGTTTCTCTCCTTTCGAACGGCAAAATACCTTTGTTGGCAACGAAGTGACTTCTCTCCGTGCCAATTATGGCAACAAGTCGTGTCACTTGTCTGGCGGGAAATTTGAAATGACAAGGAAGGGGATTTTTAAAATCAAGTTCGAACATTTTTTTAAAGCAAACTTGAAAAAATGAGCATTTTGTATTCGAACCTGTGCAACTCGAATGAAAGACCAACACGCTAGCCACTATGATAAGTCAGAAAATAATATATTTAAAATAAAAAGATCAGAAATAACATAAATTTACAAAGTTCATCGCTAGAAACTCTCTATGGTACAGGTTTCATAATTAAAGGAGAACTTTGCAGCAGCATCTCGGAAAAAAATGACTTTTCTAGAGGTAATTTTGCGAGAAATCTATTGCGCGCCTCCACAAAGCGTGAAAATGCTTCCCTGACCGTCATCTATGAAAAATTTGGTTTTTTAATATAAAGACATCATCTTCTTGATATGAAAAAAACAACATTTTTCACTGAGAAAGATCTGAGCATTTTCAAGCTTGCACGCAATCGATTTCTTGCACAAAATTACCCCTAAAAAAGTCATTTGTGCACAAATTCAAAAAAAATTTTCGAAGATGCTGCTGCAAAGTTTACCCCCCTTTAAGAGGAAACCAAATTTTAACCAAAAAAAACTTTATCATAAGAAAGATAAACCCATTTAAAAGAAAGAAAAGCTCTCAACGTTGGCGCAATAAAAAAATCCCAGGTAACCTGACCATGTTTTTGAATTTTATGTTAAAATCTTTTCAATAATTAAACTTGATTGATTCAGATAATTTTGCCTGATTCAAAACAATCTATTTTTTTCGAAAATCATAGCACACCTCTCTGCTGACCCAATAAGTTATTGGACTTCACTTCTCATTTTTCAGTTAAAAGAAAAGATAAAAGTGAAGTTCGATAACTTTTGGACCAATACTTGATTTTCTTCAGGCTGCGGTCAAGCATGTTGAAAAGTTGTTGAAAAAGTTGTCGAAAAATAAAAGGGTCGCGGGTTCGAATCCCGCTTGGAGCTTAATTTTTTTGCACAAAAAAGTTACATTTTTCAACAACTTTTT
>JAQGCP010000865.1:0-14407 GCA_034699885.1 Acrobeloides thornei | reverse complement strand
GCTTCGTGGCCACAAGGTAGCGGGTGCAATCTCCCGAGCTAATTTGGAACCAAATTGGCTCCAAGCGAGATTTGAACCTGCGACCTTGTGGCCAAGAAGCCGATGCTTTGTCACTGCACCACCGAGGCAAGTTTGAGGGAGGGAAAATTTTCATACCAAGTTGTTGAAATAAAAAAATCTTGTTCTTGGCCAGGAACTTTTGAAACAACCTAATATTATAAATTGTCAAGAAAATTGGGTTATACTTGGGGTTGTAACTTTTTAAACTTGGAGTTGTAAATTGGGTGTTTATGATCAAAATTAATCGACTTTTGGTTTGGTTTTAGCTTTAACCAAAGTATAACCACACTTTTCTAAACAATTTTTTCGTACTTCCATTTTCTATACTTATTTTTATATGAAATATTCATAAAACTTGATAAAAAATGAAATTTAGATACCCCCCAGGACTGGTGTCATAAAACGGAGGTTGACTGTATATGGTATTTGGTCAAAACGTGTTTTAGTCTAATTCTATTTTTTCCTGATGACAATATATTTAGATTAACAATTTGGATTATTGATACTATATATTAAAGATAATTTCTATGTTATTGTAGATGTCGTTTTTGGAAGAAGAAGCGCCTGAAGATATCGATTGTTATCAACAAAGATTAGATACGACTCAAAATGAAAATCAAATTCAACCAAACGTTTCTGAAATTATTCCATCGACGCTATATGATCCTAGCATCAATACGCACCTAATTCATCAATCATTACAAGATCCTTCTAATCAAATTCCAACAACTAAAGAATATGTAAATGCTAAAATCGTTTCTAATCCAAATCGATCTATACCAAATTTACAAACAAGTACTTCTATGGCACCATATATGCAACAATTGAAGAAACCAGATATGCAACAGACACATCCATCATATCAAAATTCACATTATCATGAGCCAAGTAATAGTCAATATATAAAGTGCAACAACGAGTATTTACAAGGACATGACAATGATTCTCATGTAAGTATTTATAATTTTAAGATTCCTGTTCTCGTGGTTTTTTTGATTATTGAAAATTAAATTCTCTTCTTTTTTTAAAGGGATCGAAAATTAGATTAAAAACTTGAAAATGTTTTAAAAAAAATTCATCATAGAGACATCCTGTAGTCGCTTGCTATTGAAATTTGCATTAAAATTTTCCTCATACGCTCTCCTATAGTTCCACGGCGTGATAAAATGTGTCTCAAAATGATAATATGAAACAATTGATTTTAAAGTTGCTCAGAACGATTATTTAAGCATTATTAACTTAGAATTTAATGTTTTTGAGGGCGTGCCTTTGAGTTTTAGGCAAATATTGCTATTTTTTCGATTTGGCACGATTACCTCTATGAAAAAATTGCTCTATCTCTCCCAATTTGGTCCAGAATTGCTATTTTTCTTCATCAAATAGTTTTTTTCGAGAGGAGAATCGATTCTTAATGGAACTGGGCTGTTTAGAAATTTCTCTAACTCCCTATACAATGAAAATTGTTAAATACCGATCTATGTGCAAGTAACCCTTTTCTGGCACTCAAATCTTAAAAGTAACTCAGAAAATTGATTTTGCGGGTCGAAAATTCCAGAAACACTTTATTGGCCTTTACAAAACTCAATCATGCAAAAATCAAATTTTTCTAAAACATTCGGAAATAGAATTTTTGAAAAAATCGCTCTAAAAACAAGAAATTCGTAGTTAATAATGCTTAATTAATCTTTCTGAGCAACTTTCAAATAAATTGACGCATATTATCATTTTGAGACACACTTTGTCACGCCGTGTATATAAAACAAACCGCGTTGAACACGGAGTAAGAGAAAAAGATATGGTTCAAACAACATTTTTCACGATTTTCGCGTCCTTATATTACATAGATTAAGGAAAAGTTGTAATGATTACTTTTTCTAAGTACCTGAGGGTGGGGGAGGATAATGTTAGAATTAAATTTTATTACATATATATGTACACATAATCTAGAGTTAAGTGGGCAAAAAAGCCAAGGCAAATTTTTTATCCATCTGATATTTAGAAATTTGGCACTGCATCACATTCATATATTTTGTCATCGCAAAGGCTACAAAAAAGTGAAACAATACCAGTTATAACACAGAATTATAATCCAAAAATTACTATAGCAAATGATTCCAACTGCCAATATATGCAAATTCAAACAGTTCAACAAAATTTTTACGCTTCTAATCATTTTACAAATGCTCAAATTCCATCGACCTCAATGATTTCAAGGTAATTTTTAAATAATATTTTTCAAGAATTGTTGCTGAAATCTATTTTCTTGATATCGGTTTCTTAAAGAGAGTGATTTCAAATTTGATTTTAAATTTAATCTTTATTCAAGGGACCTTAATTTTATTAGCGCAAAACGAATATTACCCCATTTTTTAATCCCTATCCTATCGTCTACTTTGCCCCACGTATTCAGAATTGTATATCGATATGGCGAAATTATTTAAAATGTTTTCGAAGCGAACTGACCCCCGAATTATTTAAATTCGCATATATATTGAAATTTTCTTAGAGATTTTTGGTTTTAGAGATTTTGTATCATAAATAATTTTTTCTACCTGATCCTGGGGTCTAGACTAAAAATCACTTGTGCGTCGTGTTCAGCGCCTAAAAAGCCCCTGTACACGTTCAAACCATAAATGAAACGCCCTTCCCCATGGAGAAATCGATTTTTTATATTTTGATGCCAAAATTTGCATAAGGAACCTATTATTGTATTGCCTCAAATATTATAAATACTGTAAAAAACGTCCTCCCCCTTGGAGGTTTTGTGTGCATTTTTAACAGTTTCGGGCATATCTGGGGTGGTTGTTTTTTCAAGGGGTAGAAAATTTTTTTCAACCCCCTCCAGGGATTGAAAAAACAACCACCTCCATATATGTCCAAACCCATTAAAAATGCACACAAAACCTTCAGGGGGCATTTTTTACAGTATTTACGGTATGCGAATTTCGGGGTCAGTTTTTTAGTTAATACATGAACATTTTTGGCTTTTGTAGGCAAATTGAGTATGTTTAAAGCCTTTGTAGACAAATTCACTATGGCTCATATCTGTAGCATAGCAAATTTATCTATAAAAATTACGCTCATAGTGATTTTGCCTATAAATTTTTTGTTAATAATGGATTAGTCTATAAAATTGTTGTTTATACTAAATTAAGCCTGTGAAATTTTCGCTCAAAAATTTTTTCCTATAATAAGCTTAAGCCAAGCGATTTTGCCTAAAAAAATTTTTGGACATACTGAATTTGTCTACAAAAACCAAAAATGTTCAGGTTTTTCTAAGAATACCTGAAAATTCAGGTATTCCGGTAACATATATAAATTGTTTTTAATCTTACTTAATTTTTAGCGCATCAGATTCAAGCTGGAATGATAAAAATTATATAGCTAATCAAACGGTGCACCAATATCATAAAGACCTGCATAGAAACGAAACAACTCCACCAATGTTTTCTTATGCTTATGGAAATCATTCTAAAATAAAGTCAGCAAATACTTTTTTTATTCAAGAATCGATTCAAGTACCAGAGCCAGACAATGAAGTTACTATCAATTCTACTATTGAAATTCCAGTAATAAATCAGAGCAATTCTGAATTTATTATTAATAAGAGCGTAGAGAACATGAAACCCGCAAGTTTATCACCAAAAAGTGAAGAAATAGCGAAAGAGAGTAGTAATTTACTCTTGAAGAAACAAGGATCTTCAAAAAGAAAAGAAAATCTACGAGAAAATCTAAAGTAAGTTTTTATCATCTCTTTAATGTTGTGGTATGCTGAATATATGAACCTGATTGTCGGCTTGTGCAAACTTATGGGTCCCAACAAGGACTAAATAAAGAGCAAGCCACCACCATAACAATCCGATTAAGAATTTATAAATTAATTTAGATCAAATCATCATAATCAAACAATAAAAAGACTTTCAACATTAGAAGGATGGAAGCAAATGAATGCATGGCTTAAAGTGGCTATTAAAACTAGTGATGTAACAAAATTAAAATCTTTATTAACACAATGCTATCAGGTACTACAAAAGCTTGACAAATTTTATAAAACACAAGAGAAAATCTTGTCTATAACTAAATTTAGTGTATATTTTTTAGGTTGATATTTCTGCTGAATTATTAAAAACAACTGGTATAGATACGCCAAAGCTTGTAAAAAAGTTATCGAAGACATCAAAAGAATCAGGTGATTTTATATAAAAAATTTAAATTTTGCGCAGACCTCGGGCTGCGCACTTTTGTGTTTGTTTCAGTATTGAAAGGACCCTTCTCCATAATTATCAAATCAAGCTAGGTATTCTCTAATTCAGGGGTGCACTTTTACATGAGAGTTCCCCTTATGTTTCTTTAAATTTTTTGTCCAAAATTTGATAAAAATCATAAGGGTTCCCTTATGTTATTTTTTCTGAAAATTTTTTTTGAAAAATGCCTGTTTTTTGAGCTGAAAATGCTCAGAAAATGAAGATTTTTGGTGAAAAATAATGAATTTTTATGAAAAATGGAAATTTTTGGACCATATAGGTTGGAAAATGTTGGCGATTTTAGGCGAAAAATCATAATGGAGGGTACCTTTCAGTGGTCAAAATAAAAAAATCCTTCAGATTCGACTTCCCCGTGTCGAAAAACCCTGAGCACAAAAAATTTGCCGATTTAGGAACTTTTAAAAATTCAATATTTTTGCCCCTTGGTCCCCTTTGGGGTGAAAAGCTAGAATTTTCAAAATAATCTTCAAATCGGGTGATTTTTTGTACTCGGAGTTTTTCGACATGGGAACTCGAATCTAAACAAGATTTTTTGATTTTGATCACTGGAAGGTACCCTTACGAGGACTATACCCCTAAAATGGCTCAAAATTTCATAATCCCTGAATTAGGGCCATGCAAACATCGTCATGCCGCGAAATTCGCGCAATCGTTTCTAGCCTTGAAAACCTATAAAGTCAAAAATTTCGTCAAAAATCTACTTCTATAACCAAATATCAACATTTTAAAATTAGGTTACATCTTTAAACCCCTCCCCCTGATTTTTTTGAAAAATCTGGATGTTGACACGAAAACATGACATTCTCAAAAAGATCGATTAGATCATATTTAGCATATTCTCTTATTCAGCATTAATAAATCCATATTTTATAGATGTAAAAGAAATTGCTCAACGACTATTTTCTAAATGGTTTCAAATAGTTCAGACTTCAGAAAATAAAGCTAAAATTGAACAAAACAAAAGTGAAGATATGATGAAAACTTCAGAGCTAAAAAACGAGTTAAAAGCTAAAATATCAAAAGAAGAAAATGCATCAAACATTGAAACAAAGAAAAAGACTATAGTATTGCCTATTAAAGATATGCCACCAATTTATTCGCCTCAAGATTCAAATTTAAAAACTAATCAAAAAGAGCATCCATTAAGTGTTAGCTCTTTTAATAAAGTTGAAAATGAAAAGGATGAATCAAGAAACAAAATGATATCTAAAAAAGTACGACCAAAAACAGCAAAAGTTTATACAAGAAATTTTAGAATGACAGGTAACTATATTATTAAATAAAATTCTTAATGATTAATTTTAGGTAATGGTAGTGAACTTCGATGGCAAGCGTTAAAGCTAATAATGTCATATTTTGATTTAAACATAAAGTTTATGTACATAACAAATGTAAAAAATACATCTCCTTTATATAGCAAAGAATTATTTAATATATCATTGATTTTAATATATCATTAAAAAAACACGCTTTTTGCAATCATTTAGTAACAACACAGGTGGTGTAGCGGATAAGTCAAATGCATGAAAGCAATATCACAGCTGTCAAATTTTTTACCTGATCAATTTCTTTGCAATACTTTTTTAAACTTTGTTTTCTGGAATTTACCGAGTTGCTGTTTTGATGGTGTTGAGCCAATCGTGCAATAAATAATTTTTATAACACGTTTGATTGAAATTCAGGCAACATTGTTGATGTCAATGAATGAAACCCACTTTATTCAGTGACATAAAAATGTTGCCTGAATTTCAATCAAACGTGTTATAAAAATTGTTTATTGAAACGATTGGCTCAACTCCGTCAAAAAGGCAACTCGGTAAATTCCAGAAAAATGAGTTTTTCTGGAATTTAAAAATGAATTGCAAAGAAATTTAAAAAGAAAAAAATTTGGATAGCGTTGGGATTCGAAACCCCAAGATTATTGATTTAGGCTGAAGCTTATCTTTTGCACTATCGATGATGTTTCTCATTGATTACAATTTTTGGTAAAAGAAAAATTTTCTCAGAAAGTAAAAAGACTCTAATTTTGCGGAATATTTTTACTTATTAGAGGACTCCCCAATAAATTTCATGAAAGATTTACGGAAAAATTCGTATTTTCAAATCGGACGCTTCTGTCAATATCATTGTGAGAAATGGGGATTAATATAAAAAACTTGAAGAGCGATCATATATGATGCTCAGAAGAGTTTTCAACTTTTGACGCAGCGTCATGATGCTGACACTAGCATGTGTAGACACCCTAAATATTGGTTAGATCCAAAAGTTCCCGGCTTTTCAGTATAGCGTCGAATATTTGCGAAAATGACTCCACCGGGGTTTTTCTAGTCGTTATATCGATTGCGAGCTGCCGATCGTGAAATGCTTCCCTGATCATGATTCAGGGAAAAGAGTAGGTGTATTAAAGCGGAAATAGACTAAATCGGATTTTAGTAGGAAGACTGGCTGTCCATATAGGCGGAAAGAAATTATCTAGATGGGAAGGGCGGGAAATCGATTGCGCGCTGCCTACTCATGAAAATGCTTCGTTTAGCCCCTGATTCAGGGAAACAAATTTCTGATCTGAACCAAGAGATAGAAAAACTAGAATTTTCATAATTTTTCCAAATCGTCTGAATTTTTGTATTCAGGGGCTTTTCGACATGGAGAACTCGATCCGAAATTTTTTGATTTTTGACTTCTGGAAGTTACCCCTACGAATGGTATTTCCCTAAAAAGCTAAGAAATTCGTTTTCCTTGAATCAAGGTCAGAGAAACATTTTCACTGAAGGCAAAGCAAGCAATCGATTTCACGCCTAGAGAAACCCAAATACTGCAGGTTTTCCGAGTAAAAACCAGATTTTAGTTCATTTTCGCTTCAATACATCTACTCCTTTCTCAGAATCAGATCCAAGGAAGCTTATGTGCGCCTTCGATTTTTCACATAGAAAAACCCGAAGGAGTTATTTTCGCAAAGATTCACCGCAATGGGAACTTTTGACTCGACCTAATATAAGAATTTTTATACAAACTGTATTTTAAAATTTCAAACTAATATAAATAGAGCTTTAGCGCTAGCCATTTAAATTTTAAACAACTGAATATAACCAAAGAAGAAATATATTTTTTAGGTCTTGAAGATGAATTGGAAAATAAAAAAGCTAAATCAATTTCAACGGTCCCTAAAAGAAGATCTTCTATTTCCATATCGGACAAAGCTACTAGCAATCAGTCCACTAAACCAGTGCTTGCAACTCCTTCAAGTCCCAATACTTCTTCACCTAAGATTAGCAAAGAATTCAATTTGGCTAGCTCAAATATAACCGAAAATGAAAAAAGTTTAGTAGAAAAGGATGGTGATGAAATGAATGCAGCCACATCAAACAAACGTATATACCATTTTTTATCATAAAAGTTACTTTTAAGGTTCCATAATGCCATGTGATACCTTTATGGATGCTTTATTGGCCCCTCCAACAAAAAAATCTAAAATTGTTAAGAAGAAAATTAACAATGGTGAAACAAATGTTAAAGAAAAAGTGGCAGTTATTCATGTAATTTAAATTAGAAATATATCTTAAAAATGATCTTTAATGATTTAGGGTAATTTATATCAAGAAACTATCTATAATTCAGAATCAAGTTTACCCAATCCGACTAATTTGGAGACAACAGAGTTGATTTCTATAAAATCATCTTCGACAAGACGTATACATTTTGCTGATGAAAAAGGATTAAATCTAACTGATATTAGATATTTTGAAATAGAAGAAGGAGAAAGAAGTAACTTATTATAATACGAATTTAACAACAATTAAACTTTAGTAAACGTTACAAAAAGGTCTCCCGAGGACATGAAACATTTCGAAATGCATCAAGAAGGTAGATATATGAAAGAAATAAAAAGTGGATTGGCAGCACCTTGGGCAACTGAACTTCCTTTACCTAAAGGAGTGTATATAAAACCAGTAAACTTTATATTTAATCTAACCCTATACATTTGAATGTATTAAGTCGTTATTTAAGAGACGATTTCTTGAACTCTCGAAGGTCATAGGTACTAGTGTTAAACGAATCGAGTCAATCCATTTTGAATTTATTTAGTGAGATTAACACATGAGAAAAATTTTCATTTTTGAGTCAAAATTAAGTCATTTCAATTCAAAATTCGATGCACAAAAAATTAACATCCCGAAAACTGATTTCTGGAACCTCTTGAGTGACTAAAAGAAAAGACGCAATACTTAAATAGCGACCCAGTATCTCCGAAATATCCCCCTCTATATAGGATCCCGTATACAGGTGTGCTTTTAAGAGCACACCCTGTAGGTAGGATTGCCAGTCCTATTCCATGGTATAAAATGATGGTAGTTTGGATCGCACCTTCAAAGATTAATCCGGACATAAATTACGCGTTTTACATATGAATATATGTTGCCTACTTTTAACATAAACTATTTTAGTGGAAATTAATTCCATTGCATAATGCTATTCAACTTATAGAACATGGAACTCAATCAGAAGCCAAAAAAATAGAATTTAGTCGACAACAAAAAGTTATGGAAGTATTCTACGATCCTCTAATGTAAGTTTTTAATTAAAAAAATCTTACTACAGTCTACCCATGATAACATGGGTAGACTGTAGTAAGATTATAAGATTAATTTTGAAATTTATAAAAATTTAGACCAATGTTTATAAACGAAGAACCGGATGAATATGAACTATTTCAAGATCAAAATCATGTAATTAAAATTATTCCATTAGATATGCATTATGAAGAGCATGAAAAAATAGAAAATAAAAAAGCAGAATACACATTGACAAGCTCCGATACATTTGCTCAACCAAATCATTTAAATTCACATGGATTAGAAAATCTACCGACTTTAACTGAAGAAATAAACAACACTCTTGAACCTATTCTTAATTCTAAAGAACAGACAAATGAAGAAACAAATACGAACCCAAAAGTGAACATTCTTTCATCTCTTGGAATTAATATTAATTCTTATATTGCTAATACAAGTTTGCATGATCCACTGCCTGGCTCACAAGAATCGAATAAGCCGTCAACTTCAACTAGTTATTTGAGTGATAATAATAACGTACAAGAAGAATTAAGAACAGAAGAAACTATTCGAATAAATATACCAGCCGATATTAAAAACCTTTTAGAAGATGTAAAGAAAAGCGGATTGGTATCAGATACATTACATGAAAATGAAACAAATTCCATTTCTTTTTCCGAACTTTCTGGTATTTTAAGCAAGGTAAGTTTTAAATATGAAAAAACAAAAGTTTTAGGGGACTGTGGGAGAAGACGATTGACACCAGAATCATCGAAATTACAAAAAACTTTTTTTCGCTTTTTTGTGTTTTTTATTTTACTCTAGAGTAAAACGCTCGGGAGTGCTGTTCGGAGTCACTCTCGAAGAAACCGCGAACGCGTTAGCGCTCGGCCCCCAGTACTTTACAAAATAGTTAAAATAATATTTATTCTAGGTACAAGTTGCAACTGCAAATTTATCGACTCTTAATAAAGAAGAATCACAATCTAATAAAATATTTACAATCCAACAAGAATTTCCAGAGCAACAATATCATACCAATATTATTTCATCTGCTGATTTGCTAACCAATATTGAAACCTATACTCAACCTCAAACAAATATATCTCAAGTAATTAACAAAGTTTACCAAAAATTCCTACAATAAATAATTTTAATTTATTACAGACTTTTATTTCTCCAATAAGTACTGGATATGATGAATATAATCAATCTTTATCCCAGCCTATAACGACACGTTTGGTTGGAACAGAAAATGTTCAGGAACAAATATCTTCAACTTCCTTAGCTTATAATGGTAAAGTTTAATGGGAGAATTTTATTTATGTAAATTAAATTGCACATATTTTAGCTTTGCCACAATGCACATTTTATTTAAGAGGCTCGTGTCGATTTGGCCAAAACTGCAGAAATGCACACGGTAATGAATTAACAGAAGGAGTTCGCTCTATAGTAAGTGGAGAATTTCATCGTCGAGGAATAGGTGTTGGTCGTGGTGGAAATATGCGAGGTTCATTTGCTGAAAATAAAATTAATCAACAACGACATATAAATGTCAATAACACAGAGAATGATAGATTTTCCAATAATGAAAGGTATAAACTGAAAACACATAATTAACTATAAAATAAAATCTAGATTCGACCACCGCAGAGGGGCATATAATAGCAACAAGTTTATTTCAAATAGAGATCGATATAGTGATCACAGAAGACAAGGGACACGTTCTCGAACCAGATCAAGATCAAGGTATGCACAGTATGCCCCAATAATTACTCAGGGGGTTTCAAAAATTCGCAAAAATCAAAGTTACCCAAATTTAAACGTACTATATAGGGCTCCACAAATTCTTTTTCAATAAAAATTTTTTCAGTATTAGGAAAGAGTGTATGTTTAACACAAACCAATCAGTCTTTTTCTAAAGGAATTTTTTATTTTGACTAATGGAAGGTACCCTTACGAAAGGCATATCCAAAAAGTCTATTGTTGTAAGTGGTTTTTGACCATAATCCCAAGGTCTAGAACAAAAAATCACGGAGGATCCTTACTCACAGCCTAGAAAAACGCTAGGAAGGTCAAATTTTGTCAAAAATCTATTTCATTAGCCAAATAACAACATTTTAATAAGGTTGCATTTTTGAGTCCTAAATTTTTTGAAAAGCCTGGATATTGCCACGAAAAAGTGTATTATGTACAAACAGACTGATTGAATCGTGTTAAACATAGATTCTTTCCTAGTACTAAAATTTTTTTGTCGAGAACGGATTTCTGGAGCCCTATATAATAAGTTTTAAGTTTGGCTTAAAAAAATTATTATAAAAACATTATTGGAAAATAATTTTAATTAAATTAAAAAACTTGGAGATTTTGGAAAATCGCGCAAAAAATCACAAAATCCTATTTTTTTGCGCCACACTGTACTTCATTAATTTAGATCCTTGAGTCCTAGGAGACATCATGAACGTCCTCGATCTCCTTATAATAGAGAGTATATAAATAGTTCTCGAGATAAAAAATACAAAGCAAAATCACCAGAAAGGAGATTTAACGAAGAAAGAAGTATAAATGACAAGAGCATTAGCACTACAAGCGATGTCGAAGAAAGTTTATGCAACAAACAAAATAAATATGATTATAGCCAATCCGATAAAAAATTATCACCTGAAATTAATACATTGGAGAAAGATAAAATCAAAGAAGACGAAAAAGAAAAAGAGTCAAATGAAGCAGAAAAGAAGAATGTCAATGATTTGGATTTTCGAGATATAATATTAAATAATCATGACGAGTTGCCTTTTACCAACAAAGAGACAGCATCGAGTTCTCAAAATCTGTTTTAAAATTTTTATGTTATAAAATGTTTATTCTTACTATATATTAAAGATGTTTTATTTTTTTATCGTCTATAATATACTCTAAATAAATGCTGATTAAAATTTAATTAATTTTTTTAGTAATTAGATAGCACTCCCAAATTATGAAAACGCTTCCTTGACCCTGGTTCAGGAAAGGAATGGGTGTATTGAAGCGAAAATCAAACATTTTCGGATTTTTATGAGAAAATCGTCAATTCTTAGGTTTTTCTAGGCGGAGAATCGATCGCGCGCATTCCCGAATCTTGAAAATGCTTCTCCGACCCTGATTCAAGGAAGAAATAGGTGTATTGAAGCGAAAATCAATTTATTTACGTGAATACTTATCCCTTCTCTGAATCAGGGTCAAGGAAGTGTTTTCACGGTTCGGGAATGCGTGCAATCGATGCCCCGCCTAGAAAAACCTAAGAATCGACGATTTTCTCATAAAAACCCGAAAATGTTTGATTTTCACTTCAATACATCGATTCCTTCCCTGAATCAGGGTCAAGGAAGCGTTTTCACAATTCGAGAGTGCGCGCAATCGATTTTCCACATAGAATTACCCCTAAAAATGGTCATTTTAGAAAAAAATTTTCATAAATAGTCCATAATTTATACCCTCCTTTAAAAAAATACCCCGTTAAAAAATATGCCATTTTTTTAACGGAGTGCCGCTCGAAGTAACTCGGAGAAATCGTTAGCGCTCGGCTCCCAGTACTTTATAAAATTTATAAAAACTAAGTAAAATTGAAAAATTTATTGTATAAATTAAATTGATATTTATATTTATAGTGTTTTAAATATAGATTTAGATAGTTAGAGCCAAGGCCGAACTTGGCTCGTCTTTACATGAGCTCAAAAATCGGAACATTTACACAATCCGCAAAATGAGCCTCTTGAACATTGCTGCATATTTCCTTTTGCTCCGCATTTGATCGGTTTGTCATCATAAGAAATGCATGAGGGAAAGCCATGTGTTGCCTTAATTTAAAATGTTAAAAATATTAAAAACTGATTTACTGATATGCCGCCTTGGCATTCATTTGAAGCGTTTCTTCCAATTTCACTCGCATTCTTATGGCGAATACAAACTCCTAGCTCAATTGTACACTCAGATTTTGATCCATATCCTTGACAATCGATTTCAGCATTTTCGATATTACATGAAATTGCTTCATATGCGTCACGAACATAGCGCCCTATACCAACGCAAACGCCTTGTAAGCATTGACTACCAAGAGCACAAGATTCCTAAATTGTTTTTTATAAATCTTGTTATCTATATTATAAAAGCAAAAACTTAATCATAATAAACTTTGTTTATATTGGTTTTTCATCCACATCCGAGATGCAACGTAACCGGAAGACTTTTGGAAAATATTGTAGCATAATCTTGTTATATAAAACATATAATGTGCGTTTGTGTGTGTTCGGACTAACTTTTGATGGTTAGATTTAAATTGTACCCACAAAAAACAAAAGTTTTAGTGGACCATGAGAGAAGACGACTGACACCAAAACCTGATTTATTTCAATTTTTTGCCTTTGTAGTAAAAGTAATACATATTACTCTTTTATATTTTTTGCGCTGCTTAGGACGCTCGGAAGCGAGGCCGAAGATCAGCGCTGCAGTCGCTCACTCGGAACGCGAGACCGAGCGCCACGGAGCATTGAAGGCGCTCGGTTTCCAATTTATTAGTACAAAGTTATAATATTTTGTTTATTACAATTAAATTACCTTAAAATGGCAATTGACTGAAGTCCCGTTTTCTGAAATACATTTATTCGAGCACAAATTTCTTCCCAAACAATCTTCGTTTTTAATACAATGAGCAAAAGGTGAACATCGGCAACGGCACTTGCCTTCAAAACATACACCTTTTATACATTCATTGTTGGTATCACATTTCTTATCATGTATACATGATTTGAAGTCTAAATAATATAAAAACTCTTTTTACTGGCGTGAAAGTCCTCAGATTATCCACTACGTTATGGTTGTTGAATTTTGCGCAGACCCCAGTTCGAGTATCTTTGTATTTGTTTATAAGCTAGGATAACCTCAAAAATTGTTTTTCCGGTTTAATTTTTCCTTTTAAAGTTTTGCAAAAATAGTTAAGATTAAATTCGTCATAAAAATGGTGTGGAAAGCTATATAAATCATAGGTCGGCAAAGGGGAACCTCCCCCTGACCTACGCACGCACGGACCCGAAATTGAGGGGGGACCATGCACTCATGGGCCCAAAATTGAGGAGTGATCACACATAGACCCCGCCGAACAAATGAGGTGGTCCATAAAAATTGGGTGCAGAAGACTACCTCAAGCTAAAAAAAAGATCGTTTTTTGTGGAGGTGGTGGGGGACCACCTCATCGGGGGTACCGTTAGCTTTGCATTAGTAATAGTTACTGAATCCTACTTGAACGACTAGTAGATGTAACTTCTTTGTACTCATTAGTCGTATTTGTCGTTGTAAATAATAAATTTTGCGATGATAGAGTAGTCTTCTTTAATTGACTATTTACTGTCGCTAGCGTAGTCGTATATTTATTTAGATCAACTTCTGATGTTGTAGAATAAGAAGATGTAAAAAAATTAGCTGTATCATTTTTTAAAGATAAATTTGTTTCATTTTCACATTTAATAGATATTTTAATATCATGATTAAGTTGATTAT
>JAQGCP010000864.1:0-14408 GCA_034699885.1 Acrobeloides thornei | reverse complement strand
CGCATCAGAAAACCCCTATATACGGTGTTTCCATGCAAAAAATCCACAAAAATAGCCTGGCTTCACATTTTGTCCCAAAGGCAAACATATGTGGAGTTGAGCTCCCTATCCGAATCAATCCTAGCTTCCTCCAGCTTTTAATAGTGAGAAAGAAGCCTATTTCTAGAGACCAATGAGTGTGGTGAAAGGGATTGAGTCAAAAAATGTTTGTTTTTTCTACTTTGCTTCAACTTTACCATTCGATGAGCAGTTTTCGGGAACAGTAAATAAAAGAATGCATATAAATTCCAAAACACTCCTTGAGCAATTGTAACAAGCGTGCGTTCGAGTAACGTTGGTTGTGTTACTTGCATCCAGATCATTAAATGCATTCGTTCATTCTCCGCTTCATGCAACAACTTTTCAATCCAACCGTTGTCATTCTGCATGCGGCGAAGCGATTTCAAATGGCAAAACATTCCTGCTACCATTCCAGGAACACCAGCAACGGTTTCTAATACGATTGCACGGTGGACATAACGTTTTCGAAAGAATGCATCGGCAAAGAATCGTAGAGTTTTTACGATTATGAAAGCCACATGGTCGGAAATCGATTCTAAAATTTTTTGTGGATTATTTGAGCACATACATGTACAGTAGGGATGGGACCACCTTTTGGAAGATGGATAGACGATTTTGTAATATTTTTCTTCAACTTGGATGAAATGTTTTCAAAATTTTGACAAAACTAAATTTGTCAAAAATCGTAAAATTTTGAAAAATTCGTCAGAGACAAAAAATTTTTCATTTTGGGACCAAAGCCAAAAGACCAAAAAAAGTCGCCAAAAATTTTACACTTTAGCCCCCTCCGAAATTTTTTCTGGCTACGCCCCTGCCCTCGATACTATTTAATAAAACATACTAGGTTTGTAATGATATACATGGATATCAATAGCTTTCAAATCTTCAGTTTTCAACGGGGTTGCACGCATAAATTCAGGTCGAACTGGCAAAGAAATTCCTTTTTGATGTCGCTGTAGAAATTGAGCAATTTGTTCTTCGGTTTTAGAAACATCAGGATTACTATCACCCACAGTAGAATACGATCTTACATAGTCAGTTGATTTGAGTGGATTAAAAGTTGTGCTGAAAAGTTGAACTGTCGGATGAAGTTGAGTACCAACAAATTGAAGTTGTTTTCCAGTAACAACAGTCAAATTTGGCAAGATTCTTCCAAAAATTACGCTGGATCGGTTGAACATGTTTCAATACATGTGTTGATGTAAAACCAATTTAGCAAAATAATGAATTTCCTAAAAAATATAATGAGAAACTATATAGTAAAAATTGTAAAAAAAAACTAATTTCACGAAAGCACAAATTTATACAGTCAACTCTCGCTTTAAGAAAAAATTCGTCGAAAATCGAAAAATTTTTACGAATTTTTCCATTTTTGACAAATTTTTCGATTTTCAACGAATTTTTTTTGTTTAGCAAAAAAATTCTATTTTGACCAAAAAAACTATTTATAACGACCGGTCCTCGAAGTGCTGCTCCATTTGATCAGTAGAAAAGCATTTAAAAAAGTTTTAAACATTGAAAAGAAAATTCTGCAGAAAAAGAAAATAACCGTTTTAGCCTATCTTTCACTGGATAAACTTTTTTATATGCTTTTTGAAACGAACAACATTTTGTTCGATTCAATTTTCAGTCATTTTCTGTTTTCATAACTTTATTCAAATTTTTGTATTGAAGAAGGGAGTGATAAAAGACATTGATTTTTTCTTTACTGCCCGGCACGGAAAGCAAAGATTTGTCTTCAGAACATCTTTTAGGGCAGCACCTCATTTGGCCCACGTTATACATTTGCTCCATAAATTTAGTCCACGTTGTGAAATATGCGAATTTTGAACGTGGACTAAATTTGTGCAGCAAATGTTATAACATGTCCCAGTGGTCAAATGAGGTGCTGTCCTGGTCGTAAAAACCGAAGTTTTTGAAATGTGGGAGCAGTATACGTACAGGTTGTTTTTTGGTTGCTCCCACATTTCAAAAATCGAGTTTAAATCCGTTTCCATCGCCCGATAGCTCAATCGAACGCTCTAATCATCGAATTTGATTAGCAAAAAAATTTATTTTCGATTTTTTAGCCCAAAAATAGTAAAAATATGGGTTAAAATACCATGTTTTTATATAGGTAAAAATAAGTGTTTTCAATTTTTAAGGGTCAAACAAAGGTTTTCACGCTTCGAGAATACGCGCAATCGATTTTCGCATAAAATTACCCCTAGATATGTCATTTTGCAACAAAAAAATTAGGAAAAAAAATTTGTTTCAGAGATTAAATGTTACCACCCCATTTAAATTCCATTCGGAAAAAAGTTACCATAATTTTTATATATTCGGAAGCTTCATGAAAAATGGAGCATTTTTTGTTTTTACAGTAAATTCTGAATCGCTCACGTCGTCGAAATAATTGCATGTGAAGTTGAGCATTGAAACGAAAACCCTGATTCATGGTTTTCGTTTCAATAACTAAAAACATTGTTCAAATTCAATAATTTTTGTGTCATTTTATCCATCTCGGCGAGACAAAAAATGCTATACTTATTTTTTTCCCAAATGTTCAAGGATTTTGAATTTTATAATGATTGACTAAATCGTTTCAATAAACAGCTTTCATTGAATCAGGACATCAATGCCTTCGCTTCAATACACAAAGCATATTCAAAATTTTCATTCAATTTGGTTTCGCATTTATCCTGAAGGGTTAACGAATTCGAATTTACTTCCATTTTTTTGCAAAATACTCGTTTCTAAGCTAAAAATTACGATTTTGTTGTAATAAAAAATGTCCAATTTGGCACAATTTTTCGCTGAAAAATCAGGAAATTTAGGACAATTTGGAGGTGAAATCTTCAAGCAGAAGTTAAAAAACCAGCGCCACAGGCGAAAATTTTTTATATAAAAATGCTGTTTTAGGCTAAAAATGAAAATTTTTGTTGAAAAAAATGGCAAAAACGAATAAAATTTGTGAAATTGTAGAAAATAAGCTGCTTATAATCATCATGGTCCAAAAATAAACAAAAATGCTTAGGAATAATAAAAAATGGGCACATGAGCCTGGTACAGCCCGTTTCACCCTTAATTGATCATTCTCATCATTTGCAGGGTGTATAAAAAAAACCGAAATTTGGGCTATTTTTTTCATGTTTTCGATCCGAAATTTTTGCACGCATTTCCAACGCTTTCCTAATCCCAGATCAGGGAATCGGAGTGTGTGTATTGAAGCGAAAAATTTTAGATTTTCTGCCTGAAAATGACTTTCTGGGAGTAAATTTATGCGAGAAATCGATTGCACACATTCTCGAAGCTTGAAAACACTTCCCTGATTCAGGGAAATAGATGTATGTATTGAAGCGAAAGTCGAAATTTTTTAAAATACACCCTGTATTGAACTGTGTTGCATATTTTTTTTGTAGCGTGCGTAATAAAAGTTTAATATTACACAGAATAAACTTTTTCATTTTAGAATCTTTATATTGGGTTTGTAAAAATGGTTGTATCGACTTTCTCTAAATTGATTAAATCTGACGGCAAAACTCCAGATGAGTTGGAGAAGCAAATCGCCTCGGCACTCACCGATCTGTCGGCTTCAAGTGAAATGAAAGGTCAACTGAATGAGCTATACTTTGTTGGTGCAAAGGTATATCCTATATATAATAGTTTCGTAAAAAGAACATAAGCATATTTGTAAAAAGTAGTAATCTGTCGTTTGTAGGAGCTTGATTTTGGCGCAAAGAAATGTATTGTTATCTATGTTCCAGTGCCACAACTTCGTGATTTCCAAAAGAACCATTCGAGACTCGTCCGAGAATTGGAAAAGAAATTTAGTGGTCGTCATGTTGTTTTCGTTGCTAAGGTGATTTTTTAGAATAAAATTCTTTAAATTAAGCTCTTTTGTTCATCTGATCAAGCACTGTTTTGAGGGATTCGAGCGCATTTTTTCGGCTTTTTGCTTCACTACATAGATCTTCCCTGAATCAGGGAAGACCTATGTAGCTAAAAAATGAAAAATTTCCACATCTAGTGCTTGCTTTTGTGTTATTTTTTTCTAAATGAATATTTACATTTTAGCGCCGAATTTTGAAAAAGCCACTCCGTGGAAAGAACCGTAAGCCACAAAAGCAAAAGCGACCACGCAGCCGGACATTGACCTCAGTCCATGATGCCATTCTCTCCGATTTGGTCTACCCAGCCGAAGTTGTCGGCCGAAGAACTCGCGTGAAGCTCGACGGAAAGCAAATCCAAAAGATCCATCTCGACAAGGCTCAACTCACGAATGTTGAACACAAAGTGGACACCTTCTCGGCAGTTTACAAACGCCTCACTGGCAAGGACGTCGTCTTCGAATTTCCCGAGCCATTGTTTTGAGCAATATCTTTACAAACAATTGTTTATTGCTGTTGTTTCATTGTTACGTTAAATCAAGATTAAACTATTCTTTTTGTTAAGTTTAATAGGACCAGTCTACAGTGGGAGGGAGGTTGGCATTTTTGATGTATTCGGAAAGTTCGTGAAAAAAGGAGCATTTTTTCTTTTTACGACAATCTCTGAATCGTTGTAGTTTTCGAGATAATTGCGTTTGAAATTGTTCACGTTGAAAACTTTCGTTGTAATACACAAACTTTTTTGTGAAAAAATTGATTAGAAATTCAAAAAAGTTTGTGTAGTGCAACGAAAACATGTTTCACAAATTCAAAATTTCAAACAAAATTTTTTCGAAAACTACAACGATTCAGAACGTGCCGTAAAAACAAAAAATGTTCCATGAACTTTCCGAATATCAACAAAAAATGGGCAACTTCCCCCTCCCTCTGGAC
The DNA here is from genome assembly GCA_034699885.1 of Acrobeloides thornei. Classification (NCBI taxonomy): domain Eukaryota; kingdom Metazoa; phylum Nematoda; class Chromadorea; order Rhabditida; family Cephalobidae; genus Acrobeloides; species Acrobeloides thornei. Next base: position 9,546 of record JAQGCP010000864.1, on the reverse strand, counting down.
CGGTCCTTTAAGCGCATAATGAAGCGTATCGCATTTAAAACCCCCTGTTGTGTAGTAGCTGAGCACTTTTTTCTTATCCAATTGATATCTTGACTACTTACAGGGTGTCCGTCAATTATGTGAACATCGTGATTTTATATTTTTTTATTACTCAAATATCTATTCTAAACTTATTTTTTATAGATATAAAATGAAAGGCTATAAGAATTTGAGAGAAGCTATTTTTCATGCGCACGATCGAGGAAAAATACAGCGTGAAATTGCCTATTTTCTTGGTATAGCACTGGGAACCGTCAACAAAGCTATCAAGCGATTTTAAGAGACTGGAAGTCAATAAGACTGAAAGGGAAGGGGCCCAAAGAAGACAGCAAGAAGCCTGAGAAACGTCCAATGAGCTAAAATTGTTTTTTGTTAGTTTTGAGTAATAAAAAAATGTAAAATCACGATGTTCACATAATTGACGGACACCCTGTACACAAAAATGATCACTTCTATGGAAGAATTTGAGTAGTGTCCCCCTTTTTTGCACATTTGTTTTCCGCCGTAGCAGAAATTTATCAATTGTTTCCGTAGCCGGAGTTTGTTGGAAACCACTGGTCAAATTCATATATCATGTAACTCCATGTCAGTGTAAAAAGGAATCAATGTTGTTTTCGTTTCAGCAAAAACCATGTGGTCTCCCTTCCATTTGTTGAAGTTCCGGACGATAGTTGTTTTCTTGCCCATGCTCATAAACTATGTATCAGCATCTTCTTTTCAACGTTCATCTTATTTTTTTAGAGGCCGTACAATATGTTGAAAGATGCCTAGTATTATGAAAGATGCCTGGTTAAAGAGGCCCCCAGAAGACGACTTTTTCAAACTGTCCGTGAGAGAAGGAAAATCACGGTGCACGATCTCATGCACGTATCGTTGCGCGAAGTAGAAGACGAAGAAAGAAGCGCAGCAGGGCGGGATTTTACGGGGACCGACGAGTGCGGCTCCATGGTACACGACTGGCCGATTTTTGAGCATGACGCACGCGACATAAGAAAGGGTTGAGCTCCTCTAGTATCCTTTCCTCTGGTGTTGTTATGCCTAGTTCACTGTTGAATATTTGCCGTCCGGCCTCAGAAAAAGAACTCGAGGTATGTGTTCTTCACGTCAAATTTTCAAGGACTAGTCCTTGAAAATTTTTGTGGGGAGTTGATGCCATGTGATAGAGGATAAAATTTTGGGCAGTTTTTGTTTTTATGGCATGGCTTGAAAATCTAACGGTGAAAAGTTATGAGCGAAACAAAAACATTTTCAAGTGGTTTTGAACATCGAAACGAAGAGCTTGTACAATTTGGGTTTGAATTTGCCTGAATATTGACACGAAAACCCTGAATTTGGTTTTCTCGTTTCAAGGGGGTTCAGGAACTTCGAAAACGCTTTACTGATCTTGATTCAGGGAAGAGATTTGTGTATTGAAGCGAAAATGGGGGCGTAGACTCGAATGCAACGAAACAAATGAAACGAACACAGATGGAACAATACGAATGAAACGATTGGCCTGAAACTGATTTTTACAAGAATCAAAACAATTCGGGTTTGAATGTGTCTGAGTATTGACACGAAAACCCTGAATTTGGTTTCGTTCGATTATATCGTTTCATTCGTATCGTTCCATTAGTGTCAATGCCCAAAAATCTACCCCCTGAGCTAAATTTTTTCCCAAAAATTCAACCCAAATTTTTTGAAATCAGGGTTAAGATCATTTTTCAAAAAAATTTTTCATGAAAAAATCGCCCAAATCCCATTTTTTTATACACCCTGTATATAAGAAGATTGGAAAAATTTGTATTTTTTTTTAGGCCATCCGAGATCTGCGTACGATTATCCCACGATTAGATTCCTTAGATGATGGCTATGTCCTCCGTTGGCTCCGTTCGAAGGAACGCTTCGACGAAACTGCTGAGGGCCTCAAGAAAAACATGATATTTCGCAAGGCCTGGGAACTGAACCGTATTGATCGCTGGGAAGCACCCGAGGTGAGCAACACGATTTTCCAATTTTCTCTCCAGCTCAAACACACTCACACGTGTGATAAGGAAACAAACATGGTTTTGGACACAAAGCCTGAGCCTCGAAAGAAACCGGTCTTGCACGCATATCTGCTTCTGGCTATTGCTCTATTTGGTCCATGAATTGGAAAGCCAAGTCCATCTAATCCATTCCATTCTTTTGGCCAAACAATGCATTTCGAAATGAATTATCAGATCCAGGCGCGTAGCCAGGATTTCTTGACGGGGGGCCAACAAGTCCAAAATCCACAGCTACTTGTACTTTTTCAAAATTTTGACCAAAATCCACAGGCATACATGCACAAGCAAAGGGGGGGGGTGGTGCAAGTTGGTCGAATACGAATTATCGCTCGATACGACGAATTGAGGGGGTGCAGCACCCCCCCCCGTGCATGTATGATAAGGGGGTAGGTACTCTTATGATTTTTTTTCAAAATTTTTCCTGTCAGAGGTTTTTGTTCAGATTGCCCTCCTACGTTCCTGATCAGATCTGTTTCAAAAACTTTTCCCTCTTGCGAAATTTCCCGAAACTACCAGCATGATGACTCCTCCAACGACCTAATAACGGAGAGATCCATGTACAAAGATTATCGCCCGGGATGAATCGATCGATTGATTTCCTTATTATTATGCGCTGTGCGAAGATTCCCTTTTGCTCGCTCCTTCCGATGTCCTTGAAAAAAAGTCTGGAGACGTTCGATCTGCATCATGTTATAAAACGAGACGAGTGAAAACAACAACCCCGATGACCCGGGATAGCACATAAACAATATACGCACACACATATTATAAGTATAAACCTGATTTATAAAAGGTGGAAGAGCAATCGAAACATACTTTAAACGAAATTCAGCATGAAAAATTTTAGATATTGGAAAAATATTGTGGCTATGGATTTCTATCCGATCGTGAAGGAAATCCTATTTTGATGTCCTTGTTAGGAAATATGGATGTTGAAGGTAAGGCCTCGAACAAAATTCTTGAAAACGCTTCCCTGATCCTGATTCATCTCCTCTCTGAATCAGGGAAACGTTTTCACGCTTCGAGAATGCGCGTAAAATTACCTCTAGACAGCCGATTTTCTAGCTAAAATTTGAAAAATTTACATTTTCGCTTCAATACACACATCTCTTCCCTGAATCAGGGACGTATTTTCACGTACTCGATTCTCCCCATGTACAACTTTTTCTTTCAGGCATGTTACGTTCAGTCCAATCGAAGGATTACATAAAATTCTCATTGGCTGCTATAGAAAAGGGCCTGAAATTGTGCGCCGATCGTGCCAAGCAGACTGGCCGTGCATTCGAACAAATGCTACTCGTTTTCGACTTGGACCACATCAGCTCAGCCCACTACAGCTCGAAACAGTTTGCCTCATCATTCACGACGCTCGTCCTACTCTTCCAAGAACACTATCCTCTAGTGTTGAAGAAGATCCTGATTATACGCGCGCCGGAGATGGCTCGGATTGCCTTCAATTCGATGACGCCATTCTTATCCGAGTCCATACAGAATCTCATCGAGATGCCTTCCGAAGAAGGCTGGCAATCCGCACTCAACCAATATGTTGATCTTGATGCCTGGCCAATGCACTGGGGTGGTAAGAAATGAGGGAAAGTCAATTCTTTTCTAATACTCCTATCCTTTTAGGTAGAATGTGTGATTCGAATGGCGATCCATTGTGCCCATCGAAAATTAGATATGGTCTCGGGCCCGTCCCAGATTCATATTTCGTGGATGCTGCAAATGCCATGCCAGACTATGATCAGGAAACGGCTGTTTATGCCGGAGATAAGCATCTCATTGAAATTAAATGTAAAAAAGGAAGTGTCATAAGGTTCGTTCATCTTCGGGAAGAACTATTTACCGTATTTCCTTCAAAAAACGCTTCCCTGATTCAGGAAAGGCGTATTGTGTATTGAGCTCGACAAGACGAACAAAACGACACCAAATTTATCCAATTTGAAAATTGTTTTGGGTTATTAAAACGAAAACTCTGATTCAGGGTTTTCGTTTCAATAACCCAAAACAATTTTCAAATTCGATAATTTTGGTGTCGTTTTGTTCGTCTCGTCGAGCTATAAATAAATGTCGTCTTTCTATGGCGAATACTGGTTTCGGCAAAATCGGAGAGGGGCAAGTTGATAGTGTTACTGATTGCTGGTTCGATCTGCGGGTGAAGACTCAAAAATTTTGCCAAAGTGTTCAAGCTTTCAGCTGAAATTTGGTAATACCCCATTTTCGAGTCCACAGCACTTGTTTTATATTCTCACCTCAGCTGTCCTCACGCGTGTCACTCGGCCGTTTGAGCTCATCTTTTCATTTCCATTTGGCCGAATGTCCATTTGATTCCCGCAAAACTTGTTGTTCGGATTTCCCGGTGCTTTCTTCCATCTAATTCGACTCAAAATTCATCATCTTTTCTCTCTAAGCTATATGATTTTGATGAATCTTTTAATCTCTCCAGCTAGTGGGTTGTTACAACATGTATTTTCTTATAGGTCAAATTTTGCCAAAAATCCCAGTCATGTGTGTATGTGTGTGTTTTGCATAAATTTGCGCAGATCGCCCTCTTCGAAATTTGGATAATTTATGCAACATTCTGCGGATTTTAGCTAGTCTCATCTTGAAGATTTATGAGGTTTTTAATCATATTTAGTGCTTGATTTGAATATTTCTCCATCATCTGCACAACTAGTTGAATTTTTTTTATCAGATTCTTTCGAGTAGTTTGTACAAGATGTTCCAAAAAAGTGGTTTTTTGTAATTTCTTGGGACCCGAAAATGTATTGTCTAAAAAGTTATCCCTCTAGGGAGAATTTTATGCAGGAAATCGATTTCGCGCATTCCCAAACCCTGAAAACGCTTCCTTGATTCAGGGAAGGGGCATGTGTATTGAAGCGAAAATAGGCTAATTCAGGGTTTTCATTTCAATAATCCAAAATAATTATCAAATTGGAATTTGGTGTCGTTTTGTTCGTCTCGTCGAATCTGTAAACGGAATTTTTTATTTGCCCAATTTCTCTTTTTGAAAATTTAAAGCACAAAGTTCAATTTGCAGTCATTAAATTCTTAGCTCACTGTAAAACCGACTCATCAAGAAAACATACCGACCGACTCAATAAAAAACATTGAATGTTATGCTTTCAATATTTTTTCTTGACTTCAAACACCAGGACCACTTTTGAACAAAATTGTTTAAAATCAAGTTCACGTTGTGGCGATCAACTTTTGCTTTGGAAATAAATTCTAAATCGTTAACCCTTAGGAGATATTTGAGAAAGAAAATTGCATGAAAAATTTAACCGTGTTTGTGTATTGAAGCGAAGGAACATATGCTGTTTAAATTCCTGATTCAAGATCTGTTTATTGAAACGAATTATTTAAAAAAATCCATTTTTACAAAGATCTTTACATTTTCATTAAATGAATAGTGTTTTATAACTATTTGAGACGAATAAAATTACACCAAAATTATCCAGTTTGAAAATTGATTTGAGTTATTGAAACGAAAACCCTGAATCAGAGTTTTCGTTTCAATAACCCAAAATAATTTTGAAAATGGATAATTTTGATGTCATTTGATTCGTCTCATAGAGTTATAAAAAAAGTCCTACAATCGCTTTTTATGAAAATTTTAAGATCTTTGTAAAAATGGATTTTTTAAAATAATTCGTCTCAATAAACAGTCCTTGAATCAGGAATTTAAACGGCATCAGTCCCTTCGCTTCAATACACAAACACGTTAACAATTTTTATGCAATTTTGTATGTCAAATATCTCCTTAGGGTTGTCGAATTCGAATTTACTTCCAAAGCAAAAAGTGGTTGTTGCCCCAACGTGAACTTTATTTGAAAAAATTTTGTTCAAAAGTGAACTGGTCCTTTAAGTTCAATCGGAAAATTCGACCAAAAATAACGCAAGACAGCCGAAATTACATTCTTTCTTCTTTTTTTTGTTTCCCGATAGCGAACGTGTTACATTTGCGCGAAAAATGATGCCTTTGGGGAAACTTTCTTCGACTATTTAGCAGCCAAATTTTGAGGAAAAGAATCCTATAAGGGAAAGCGTTTCTTTTCGATTTTGTTGGCATTCGGGACTCGTTGTCCACTCCAATGTCCGAGGCGGAAGGGAGTAACAAACTCGATAAAGACTTTTAGGGCATTAGTGGTAAAATATTGTCTCTTGTTTGTGAATGTGCTTCTTTTTGTTTGGAGATAGTTGGGTAAAAGGATTTGGAGGGAAATTTTTGCAAGAGTGAAAATTGTGTACTATTTTTACGAGAAGAGGGGATGTGGCACAGGCATTGGCGTTCTCAAAACAGTCTAAATGGTGGGGTGTCCGAGGATGGTAGGGCGATCATGTTCGAAGATGGTAGGGCGGGTGTCCGAGGATGGTAGGATGATCATAGTCGAGCTTTTTTCGCAGGCAAAATCAAATCGACACAGATGGGATTCGAACCCGAGACCCTTAGGCTTGAATCTTAGAGCACTACCACTGAGCCAAGTTCACGATAAAATCGGATTTTTAATTTTGCTTATAATTTAACATGAATTTTTTAAACTTTTTTTTCAAAAATTTTTTCGAACCTTGCTCAGAATAGCTTAAAATAACAGAATTTAACGGAAATTTGAAGGAGTATTCCCGTGTTAAAATTACAAGACCCTTTATTCGATTCGAACTTGTCAACCTAGTACAAGAATCCAACTTTCGACATTGGTTCTTTTTAAACAACAGTTGTGTCCTATATGCCGACATCCTAAACACAGCGCACTTTTTCTCTCCTCAAGACATGACAGAAATCTCCCCCCATCCACCCGTGAGCGGCCAAATCGAATAGGACACAACAACGCTCAGAGCAACAAGCCGGCGGTGATGATATCTTTTAAGCTTTCCTCCTCTTTATTCTTGTCTAGGGCACTTTTTCTATCAATCTCGATCGTCCACCTTGCTTTTCGTTTTTCGGTTCAGGTTGTTTACCTACCCATTCCACTGGCCATTTGGAGGGAAAATGAATGGTTTGTGGAGGAGCATCATCTGTTTGTATGGCTCATCCTTTTGCATCAAATGGATCGATTTACGGATCTGTTACAGCATTGAGTGGTATTGTATGAGCAGACCGGTGAAGCTATTTATGTTTTATTTATTGTTTAAATATACAGGGTGATTCCAAAGAAAGAGAATTTTGTAATTTTTGCGCGATTTTTTCAAAAAATTTCAAGTTTTTTAATTTTCGCCAAAATAACCCTATAGAGGGGGTTTTTCTATGCGAGGAATCGACTGGGAGCATTGTCAAACCTTGAAAACGCTTCCCTAACCCTGATTCAGGGAAATGAGTGCATGAATTAAAGCGAAAATCGAACATGCACTAATTTCCCTGAATCAAGGAAACATTTTCAAGCTTCGAGAATGCGCGCAATCGATTCCCTGCATAAAATTAGCTCCAGAAGGATAATTTTGAGGCAGAAAACCGAAAAATTTTCGATTTTCGCTTCAATACAAAACATTCATTTACTTGAATCAGGATCAGGGAAGCGTTTTCAAGCTTCAGGAATGCGCGCAATCGATTCCTCGCATAAAATTATCCCTAATAGGGTCATTTATGAATGGTGTCTTGATTATGGGGAACACTAATCCGAAAGGATTTTTCAATCTTGATCTCACCCCACCGAAGGAGTATTTGGGGTAACCTCCTAATTTTTTGTAAAAATTAAACAATTAAGGGTTACCCCTAAAAATACCTAGGGGCCAAAATATGCGAATTTCAAAATTGGCTCAAATAGGCTAATTTTTGTACCACGGACGGACACAGAAACCAATTTTTTGTATTTATGATTTGTCTTAAGCCTAGGCCGAAAGTTTTCAGCAGGCCCGAGCAAAAATAAAAACGAAAGCCGGAAGGCAAAAAATCTTCTTCCTTCCTATTCGAAATATTCGTGAGATCGGCTATTGATAAGGGACTGACTTTCGGCGCCTACAGTTCCGTTGAAGACGGATCAGACTCACGAAAAAACAGATTAAAACAGCAACAGCGATTTTGCGCCTTGTGATTCTTTTGAAAAGAAAATTTGGGCAAAATTTTTTGAGAGACAAATAAAAATTAAGCGGATCTTTCTCAGATAGTGTAATTTTGTCGTGTATGAAAAAAACTAAAAAATTACAACATCGTTGGGAAAATAAAAAGAATTCAATTTTCAAATGCTATGTTTATCTTTATTTTTGCTACAAGGTGGACTTGAAAAAACCGGAATTTTGCTGTTTTTTGACAAAAAAGTTTGTAAAAATTTTTTTCAAAAATTCATCTATTAGGAATAATTTTATGCGAGAAATCGATTGCGCGCATTGAAGATTTCGGAAAATGCTCACTTAGCCATGAAATCGTCATTTATTCGATTTTTTTCTTCAAATTTTTTCGCCAAAAAACGGCAAAATTCCGGTTGTTTAAAGTCTACCCTGTAAGTGTCTAGTCTAGACTTATCAAGGTTTTCGTTTCAACAGTTAAAGGATCACTGAACTTTTGAACGGATCTCGAGAATTTATTTTTAAAAGAAGGAGGAATTTTTGCTGCTCATTTGTTGTTTTTACGACACCCCTTGAAAGTTGAACCCTTTCGAGGAAATTGCGTTTGAAATTTTTTTCAAAATTTTCAAATGTGATTGTGTATTGAAGCGAAAGGAATTGACCCCAATTGTGTTTCAATAAAAGTCTGTTTATTGAAACGAGGCCTAGGCGTAGGCCTAAGGTTAGGCCTAAGCCTAGGCTTAGGCTTAGGTGTAGGCTTAAACTTAGGCTTAGGCTTAGACTTAAGCTTAGGCTTAGACCTAAGCTTAAAACTAAGTCTAGGCTTAGTCTTAAGCTTAGGTCTAAGCCTAGACTTAGGCCTAAGCTTAAGCCTAAGCCTAGGCTTAGGTGTAGGCTTAAGCTTAGGCCTACGCCTAAGCCTAGGTCTTGTGCGCAAAAAAATATTTTCTTATTGAAACACTATTGGGGTCAATCCCTTTCGCTTCAATACACAATCGCATTTGAAAAATTTGAACAAAATTTCAAACGTAATTTTCTCAAAAGGTTTCAATTTTTAAGGGGTGCCGTAAAAACAACAAATAAGCAGTAAAAATTTTCCATCAATTTTGGACGATGCAAAAAGATTTAGCTCCGAGCGGGATTGAACCATAAGTCTTGAAACTCGAAGCCTGTAATGCTATCCACTAGGCTATGCTACCTCTTCATGAGGCAGACTTTAAATTTGGTTGAAAACTAAAAAATATTTCCACAATTCGTAAAGTTTGCGACTTTTTTTGCTTAAATTTCATGAAATTCTTTTGTTTGTTTGCTAGACTTGATTCGCGGCATTTTCTTCGCGTTTCCCCCTTTTTTCGCCGATCCTCGATAACACCAGCTAATTGAGTATTTTGTTCATACTTTACGCGGAACATCACCATCAAAAAGCATTTCTCTTTGTGTATCATCCATTTCTTTTCTTCTCTTCATCAATTCCTTTATT